>BHFT01019657.1:0-19778 GCA_004320025.1 Laticauda laticaudata
CCGCTCCGGTTATGCAAATTTTTGCCCCTTTTGAGAGCGGATGACAACGGATGGAACATTTTGCTCGTCTGTTGTCGTCCTTTTTGCATCCGTTGGCCGGTGTGACATGGGCTTAAAGACTATTACTGAGATAGATAGGAAAACAAAGCCATGTTATGTTCATTTGGAAAAATATTGCGCTATTTTTAAATATCATCTCTAAAACAAATCCAATCCACTTTCAAGACTGTTTCCCCCAGTGTCTGTTTTTTAAACAAAAACAAAAAAACCAAAGATTATTTCATTAATTTAACTTTTATAGAAATATAAATAAAACTGGGACTGTCTGAATGGATACTGTAATTATATCAATTGCCAATCATAACATATGTTAGATTTTCTGCTTATAATGAGATAAACAGAATAATTAAATGGAGATCACCACTATTCAGTTGTTTTGGTTACTTTCTCGTTGCTATTTAAAATTACAAGTAGTGATTTAAGACAATGCATGAGTGGACATTTGGAAATGGCTCAGCAAGCTATAGGGAGGCTTACTTGAGCCTTGGTAATTTGGAGGTCCTGTTTCAGGTATTGGTTTTATTCCTTCAACAGCTATAAGAATCTTAAGCCCCTGTCACACTGCACCAACGCATGAAAAGAGGATGTATAACGGACAAAAAAGCTTGCCAACCCGTTGGTTAACGCGATGTACTCACTGCCTCCGTTTTGCTTCCTCTCTATCCATCCAGCATCCGTCTATTGATGTTTGATGTGTTCATCCCGCCTTCAGAAAGTTTTGAGCCTGACTCAAAACTTGGCCGGAAAATGTAACCAATTCGTCCATTCGTCGACAATCCGCTACGCATCACATCTATGCCATATGCCGCGACGCATGCGTTTCGCATTACCGTTACGCATCACATGTGCCGACTATATCCTCCGCCTAGGCAGAAATCCGCTGCGCATGCTGCCGCAACTCGCATCCCGCTCAGCATGCAAGGAGGAAGCGGAGATGGAATGCAGAACGGATGGCAAGCGGATGCCCTAAGTGAGAAGCAAAGTGGATTATTAAAATGGAAAAAAACGTGATTCGAGAGGGGACCCTCGATATTAAGGATGCCTAGAGGAGTGCCTAGAGGAGTGCCTAGAGGATGCAAAGGGACACCCTACTGCCTATAAACATACGCGGAGCAACTCGTTTGCATCTCACTTTCAGACCAGCCAGAACCAGCTTCTGTACACTCTGGCAGCCTACATCTGAACTTTCTTCTCTCCACAGCAATCCAGTGCATGTCCACGCGGGATTTGTAAACACAGTTCCATTTTTGCGAGCCATCATCCTTCTGCAACAGTGCGAAGCCAATCTACTAGGCTCTGTGAACTCTACTACGGGAAAGAACAATGGAGGCCGGCAAGAAGCGTCCGGGTCCAAACAAGATGCGGAGTCGGCGAGAAGAGCAGATGTAAGCGGGCTGTACAACGAAGCTGAATGGTGGAGCTCAAGGACGAAGACACGGCGGTAGGCGATTTCCAGAATCTCATAGGGAACTGTCCTCCAGCCATGGTTTGATCGAAGCTTTGTGCAGTGCCTGCACACCCGTTCAGGTTTGACCAAGGCAAACACCAACTTTCCGGCCATGCCTGGTAACGGTGCTGAAGGTGCCCTCCTCTCGTTCGCGCCACCGTCAGCCTCAGGGACCAAGCCTACAGGAGAGATGCAGTAAACGGCTGGGACGGTGCCACACAAACACCATCAGTCGAAATGTGGTCAGGGGAAAGTGGTGTAGGCCATCATCGAAGAAATGAACCCTGCAGGAGCTCCCAGTTGCCCCTCCACTGATGAAGGATGGAAGAAAGTTTGCAAGTAGCAGTGAGTACCGAGATGTTGTATACTGTCCCCACACAGCAACGGTTGTAGAGAACCATGAACTAGATGGCAAGCATGTGGCCTGCGAAGAGCACCCACCTACAAGTCCGGGCTCGAACTTTATTTAATACCTACAAGGGCTTCTCAGCATGTTCGTCACTTTGGCCATCGGTTGCGATGCTAGATACAGAGTGCGATCAGTACATGTTACGATATGCTTGCAGGGCAAGCGGCACTTCATGTTCAGTATGCCAGGTATGTATAACCAACGCTGTGACCTTCAAGGAGGGGCTGGAGAGGCAACGCCTCGTAGTGGCTTTCCCAAGATTCAGACCCCTCCTGGCACCATAACCACGCAAGATTCACTTCAACTCCGTGGTGGAATAGAACACCTTCAATCTAACCCCAGGAACCTACTCATGAACTAACCTCCTGATGCCTTCATTCTGAGATAGAAGGACTACTCTCAACTACTAGGCTGTCACAGGGCAATCAAGGCGGGTGGTGGGATAAACGCCTTATTGCATCCTGGCCCAACTAGGTTTCCTAGGGTACCTCCTCAATCTCACCATGCGCACTCGACCCGCACTAGCGTTATACATTCTGCGATCACTTGCAAGTCTTGCAGAACACGGCCTCGTGGAGACGCTTCGATCCATACAAGGCAATTGAGGACATGGCGGACATGGCAGCAAGGGCGAAAATCTGATAGGACCTCACAAGCTCCAGGATGTGCAATAGGCCCCTCAACAGCTGCGCGCGCACAATGAAGGGAAGAAGCGGCAGCGCAACCCTCCTGCAGACACTTGGTTGCAACTCCCAGTTGGAGCAGTGGAGTGGGATGACAGGATGATAGAGTGATTAATTGGGTGCTACTCCTTCAGCCTGTCTCATCACACTATATGAGAATTGGACATGTATGATTTGGTGGGCCTCTATTCTAATAGAAACAGTGGTCAATTTAATAAAGAGTTGTAGTTTTTGTGTTTGAACATGTTGACGATATTATTACATTATTTTGATAATAAAAGGGCCCATAGGTGTTGGCACCAGGGAGGCGTGGACCAATACAGTCCCACTATTCCTTTGCTGGTACACGGGCCTTAACTATCCCTAACTCGTAGCCTGATCTTACCCATGATCCCAACAGCTATTACCCAACACACAGGTATACCCTGCCCATCCATTCTGCTATCTTACCCATCCGCACAAGCATGCAAAGGCTTAAACCAATTCTAAAAGTACTCTACCAAGACTTGTATTAAAAAAAAGAAATGTAAGCAAGAGTGGTGTAATTCAAAGATAAACCCTTTATTAAAGCAACAAGCCTGTAAAACTCAAAAATGACCCAGGTCAAGTGTCGCAAACTAAACGTCCACAGGTAGGGCGTAGCTTCCTGGTCTCTGGCACTCATGATGTCATCGGAGCTTGCCCAGTCTCAGGGGTGAAAGGTCAGATGCATGGCTGCATGTGGTGTGCTGGAGTGCAGGTCTTGAAGCACCAACTGGGTAGCCTGGCCTGAGAGGACAACAGAGGAGGTGTGTTGAGAAGCTCGATCAACAGCTGGGCTCAGCCTACCGTGAATGCTGAGCCCGGTCCTTCCTGCCAATGCCAATGGGGTGTCAGCCCAGTATGATGACAGATGTACTGAGGCCAGGCCTTGGCTGTGGGGTGAGCGTAAGGAGTAGTGTATGGGGGCTGTCTGGTCTGCAAGCTGGGTGGAGGACGGCGTGGGTGGCATCGGTGGTAGTGGGTGGCATTGCTGCATCAGTGGCCTCATTGGCGTGAGCTCTGGCATCGAGTGGCACTCAGTGGAAACCCGGTGCGGCGAACGGTTGTTCTCCCGATGCACTCTGTGCCTGGACTGAAAGTGGGCTGCTGCCTGTGCTGCCTGACTCTCTGCGTTGCCAGTAGGCCGCCTGGTAGGTTGAGGGGCTGTGGGACAGCCTTGGTTAGGGAGGGACATCACATGGGGTGAGGAGGAGCAGACCATGGACTGGGTGGGCCAGCTGTCCTCTGGAATCCGGAGGGTTGTGAAGCAGCTCGGTGGATCCGGTCCCTTACTGCACTTTGGTACTCGGGGGATCCTCTAACACTCCCCTCAGGGCCTGGCGTTGACATAGGTGAGGAAGGACTTTGCGGTTGGAGGAGAGGAGTCAGGTGTGAGACCAGCGAAAGAAGGAGATCTATGCTGGTGCAATGGGTGTCCTGATACTCCAGCAGGACAGGAGTGTGGTCTCTGCCCCTCTCTGCGTCGTCTGGCTTTCTGGCTTTCTGTGGAGGCCTGGAGCTGTGGGCGGGGTGGATGCGAGCTGATCGACTGTGGTGGACTCGGATGTCGTCCTTTCTACCAACCGCAACCCAGGGAGTCCCATGCACTCCACCACTGTTACAACAGCTGCCGTGCCGGGTTTCTCTGCCAATAGGCATGCCTCCATGCAAACCTGCCTGGAGACAGGAAACTGACTCTTCCCAGCCGGAAGAGTTATGGGTCTCACAGCCTGCCGGAGAGAGAGGGTAGACCAGAGGGGCTGTCTGGTGCTCTCCTCGTGGTTGGATCTCACCTCGCAGGAAGCTTGCACCTGCCAACTGACGTAGGTCTCTTCTGTCCGTTCAGCTTAAACCGTAGGCCTGGCCAGATTTTCTTCAGGTGCAGCTTCCCGTACCAGGTGTGAATATGTGTTTCCACACTGAGGAGCACTCCGAAGTGTAACACCCATACTCCTCCACCCTCTCTCTCGCAAGCAGCCTGCTTCCTTTTGGTGTCCCTGTACAGCCGGTGTCCCTTCTGCCACAGATAGTCATTCTCTTCAGCCACTTCAGCACCTCATCCTCGTGTTCCTCCTTAATGCAAGTATTGCCTTCCTCTCCATCCTCACATCGCCTCTTCCTCCTTTTGGCAGGACCAGATGGGCCCTCATCCAGAGGGCTTCTCCAGGTTGTCGAGGGCTGCTCTCCACCACCACCAAGCAGGCAGCAGAAACCCCAGCAGGATCATCATATCACATCAACAGCACAATCAAAATCAATATCATCAGCAGCAGCAGCCAAGCGCAGCAGGATCATCATCAATACATATCAAGCTTGCAGCAGCACAGCAGGATCAGCAGGACCCAGGATCAGCACCAGCAGAGTAATCACCAGGAAGCCCCAGCAAGCACCAGCCCCAGCAGCCCCAAGGCAGCACTAGGCAGCACCAGCAGCGACACCAGCAGCACAGCAGCACCAAGCAGCACCAGCAGCCCAGCCAGGCAATCAGGAGGCATGACAAGACCAAGGAGCACGAGCAGGACGAGCAGTACGAGGTAAGTCCAGGAGCATGAGCAGGACGAGCAAGTCCAGGGCAAGCATGAAGCAGGACGAGGCAGGACCAGCAGCAGCAGCTTCAGCAGAGTACGCAAGCAGAAGCACCACCGCAGGAGCAGCTTCAGCAGAACTCCAGTACAGAAGAGATGAGCCCACGCGCAGAAGCCCCAGCAGAAGCCAGAGTCAGGGACAGGGGGCAGGAGGGGTGGCCCTCCTCCCTTTGCTCAGGGAATGGCGGCCAGGTTGCTAAGATTTCGCTCTTCCCCATGTTGTGGGGTTGCTGGCTGGCAGGGAGGCTGGCAGGGAGTGCTAGCATGCACCAAGGCTGGCAGGAAGCCTGGCACCAAGAGCTGGCAGGAAGCCTGCACCAAGGCTGCAGGAAGCCTTGGCAACCAAGGCTGGCAGTGAAGCCTGGCAGGTAAGGCCGGCAGGAAGCCTGGCACCACAGGCTGGCAGGCAGACTGGCTTGCAGGGAGGCTGGAAGGGCAGGCTGGCAGCAAGGCTGGCAGGCAGGCCGAGTCAGCAAAGGCTGGCAGGGAGGCTGGCCAGGAGGCTTGGAAGGGCAGGGCAGGCAAGGACTCGATGTACCTGCAGCGGTCTTTCCTCCGAATGCTGGCCACTGTGCGAGCTGCTTCCCTTTATATCCGGGGGCTTGCGCAATGCATCCCCCCGGCATGCGCATAAATGCCAGCATCCGCTAGGTCTTCCGCTGTGCATTCGCTGAGCTTCCCGCTGTGCATCCGCTTTCATCCGCTTGGATCCGCTCTGCATCGTTCATCCATTCTGCATCCGCTTTGCTGAGGCCCCCGGAAGCCCTGCCGGACCTGTGCCATCGCTCCCATCCGCTTCCATCCGTTGAGGCTTCCATTCCGCATCGCTTCCATCCGCCCCTGCATTCCTCCCTGCATCCTCCATGTTTATCCGCTCCGGTTATGCAAATTTTTGCCCCTTGAGAGCGGATAAACAACGGATGGAATATTTTGCTCGTCCGTTGTGTCCGTTTTGCATCCGTTGGGCAGTGTGACAGGGCCTTTAACTGAATTTATGTCGGTTTTTTTTTCTGACATTCCAATGCAATAGTTCTAGAGATAAAATAATCTTCCTGAATCCAGGGATATTTTGCATTCTTTTGGCTTTGGTCACAATAACTGTGTATGTCGACAAAAGATATTTTGATGTATCTAACATCAAACACTTTGGATCCTTACTGAAGAGGGAATTTTCTTCAGTATCCCAGCAATAGCTGCCACTGGTCCCATAAGAGGCCAGCTTGGTTTCTAACCCCTAAAAAAAGATGCTACAATGCTTTTTTCCCAAATTCATTTGAGGTGAAACAAACCACAGTTTGGGATGTTATAGAACAGGGGTGTCAAACTTGTGGCCTGCAGCCCAGATGTGTCACGTGCTAGCCCCGCCCTTGCCAAGTTTAGCGAAAGGGGGAAAAAGTCCCAATACGTCCTGTAATGCTGCTGTGATGAGATGAGTTTGACACCCCTGTTGTAGAAAAACAGAAGTGAACCAAATAAAGTATATTCTTTGCATTTTTTAAGAATTGCATATATTAATTATACCAGGGGGGCTCCAAACTTGACAACTTTAAGACTTGTGGACTTCAACTCCCAGAATTCCTCCTCCAGTTATTTTAGCTCAGGAATTCTGGCAGTTGAAGTCCACAAGTCTTAAACTTGCCAAGTTTGAAGATACTTGTACTATACAATTTCATATACTATACAATTCACTTGAAAAAAATATTTTTATAGCTATCATCTTTTAAACTATATTCCTTAGGACTTTTTCCCCATCAAACCAGCCCATATCTAAACAAGATGGTGGCTTGAATTTATCAAGACTGGAAAAGATGTTCAGAAGGCATTCATAATACTTTAAGGTTTTTTTAAAAAGGGTTGTTTATTTCTGTTGTTCTCCCACTCTGTCTTGCATTCGGGTAGATTAATCACCATGGGGGTTTTTAGGCTGCAATCTTTCCTCTCTTCCTTGTGGAAAATAAATTTCTCCTGACTATTCACAGCAAATTTGCTTAAAAACAAGACAAATATTTCTGGCCAAAATATACAACCACCATGAGGGAAAGACTACAACTAGAAATATATTTCTGGAATATTTCCAAAATATATGGAAATATATTTGGATGCTCCTAGTCTGAGGTGAATAATTATTTTAAATGAAAAAAAAAATAGGCTGTCACATTTAAACATGATTCAGTATGAAAAATCTGATTTGGAACAGGGAACAAATGTATTGTGGGTTACAAAAGCCACTTAACATGTCAGAAAAAGACTCTGGTGCTCAGGTTTCTTTTGATGAGACCAAGATTGCTGTCAATAATATTTTCCCACCATAAAGTGAAAAACATAATTCTTACCTGAGAAGGCATGAAGCTCAGTTCCAACCTAGCAACTTTCAGGGGAAGATAAAAATCATCTTGCTTTATTTACCTCAGTATTGTATTATATTCTTTATTGCAGGCCATACCTGGAGCTCATGAGAATTATAATTCAAAATATCTGGACAGTACAAGGTACATAAACAATGTCTAAAGCAGTGTTTCTCAACCTCAGTAACTTTCAGAGTTATGCACTTCAACTTTCAGAATTCCCCAGTCAAGTCCATACCTCTCAAAGTTGCTGAGATTGAAAAACACTGAGAAATACTATATTGATTGACAGCACTTCTGCAGGATTTTAGATAAAGCATTTTTCCAAACAGTTTCTCCAGTTCTAAAGCCAGGTGTTGAACATCATCCATTCTGCCTGAAAAACATCTGCTGAACCGCTAAACAACAGGCTTTTCCCCAGACAAGGTACTGGATTTCTAAAATTAGAGCTTTGAACCACTTTGAAGAAACATTTCAATTTGATGAAGCTCCAAAGTGGCTCCTCTTTAAAGACCTTTTCAAGCTGCTTCAATCAAAATAGACTTCTGAAAAAAACACTCTTGCTCTCCTTTGTGAATTGGGAGGTGAATGAAATGGACCAAGTTTTAATTTTAATATTTTGCTTCAGATCATCAAGGAAAGTTGGCATCATTTCACACATTTTGGCCAGCCCAAACTTTGTATTTCAGAAATAAGCTCTCTCAGCTTTTTTGGATAGGTAGTTCTGTTTCTGGTGTATTTTCTTTATTATATTACAATCCTATGCATGTTTATTAACAATGCTGTGCTATTAAGCTCGATGAATTTTCATTTCTAGAAATTGTTTTAACAATGGAGACTGGAAACCTTACTAATGATCTAAACCTTTTTTTTAAATTCATTTAATCAATTTCTATAGTTTCCCATTTCAACCAATGACTCTGAGAGGCTTACAGTTCCAAAGCTATAAAAACAATAAAAACAATAAAAATATTTAAAATAAAAAATCCAGAATAATTACCTATAGTCCAAATATGTAGTCCAAATTTATATGAACTGTAGAGAAAGGCAGCCACATGTCTGAGAGAAATGAAAATTGGGTATTTAGGCAGTGAATAATTGTAAGGTAAATGGAGCAGACAGCCCATTTTACAGATAGTGACAAAGCAGAACTGCTTCCTTTGAACAGTTCTGCTTGCTAGAATCTCTTATCATAAGCACTTGATGTGGATGAAAATTACAATTCAATTATGTCTAGCCTCTAATAATAGCTAGTAGAGCTTTAATCTTATTTATTCATTTGATCTTGTTCTCCTTTAATTGGATAATTGTTGATTGTTAACTTTGGCTTTTTCAATTAACTTAATTATTGGGTATTGTTGAGACTGGTTTGAATGCTACCTCTTATTATGACATTGTGGACTAGTTGCAACTCTATTAAGATCAATTGAGCCACAGCTACTTTGTTTCTTTCAGTGATCTGGAAAATAATTGATGCACTAAAATAATTAACAGATAGATACAGAAAATGTTTTGTGTATAGATGACAAGAGTATCAAATCACAGAACAAAAGCAGAACATAAATAGCAAAACCAATATGGAAATCCAACATCAACATATCTTAAGCTGATACATATCTTTGGCCATGATCAAGGAGAATTTTCTATGTTGAAATCCATCCTGTATGGAATGCATCACGTACTGCAAAACTGTCCTTCATGAATGGAAAATGTGGAAAAGTAATTCTTGGAGAATCACAGTCAGAGACTGTGATTAATCCAAAATCCAGAAAAAGTAACAGATGTAGAAATGGAAATAAACTTTTGCAAAAGTTATGACATAGGAAGAAAACAGACATAGTTTACCTAAGCCTGTGAAATAGTAATTACTCTGGAAAGATAGTTATCCCTAATTCTATGTAGAAAAAATATCCTGCAATTTTACTGCTTCTTATTCAGACTGACAAAAAAAGAAACTGCTTTCCAAGTTTATTCAAAGGAAAAGAACATTTAGAGAAGATTTCATGGGTGTGTAGGATATTTGTGCACCCGTGTTATTATGGCATGACCATAGGCAAGCTGTTCATGCTACAGTATTTTCCCCTGTAGAATTGTTTTTTTCAGGTATTTGCAGCTTTCAAGATTTCTGTTACATCCCTTTGGAAGATACAATAGAGGGTTTATTTTTGTAATTGGATTGGGAAGTGTGACCAGGCAAGAGTATCAGAATGTGGCTCCTCAACAACAGTATTTGTTGAGGAACTGAACAAATATCAAAACTCTATGGTAGATCACAATCTGGCAAGAAAGAGTAGGAAGGTTCATTGTAATGAACAAGGTTACAAAATTCTGAAAACTGGTCTTGTATAACTTGATCCTTATTTATCAGTATGTTGGAATAAGATGCCTTTCCCCATTCCACATGGACATGCACACAGGGAGTTTTAACGACTTTGTTGACACACTACACACCCCAACTAGTATTCCCTAGTTCTTACTCACACAGACAGTGAAATCCCACTGAGTTTCCATCTGCTCAGCTGAGGCACCCATATCCAAAGTTCCAAAAACCAGACACAGTCCAGAGTCCACACACAGTAAGTACAAGCCAAATGTTCAAATCCAAAGTCCAAGAAGCAGGTCAAAGTCCAAACACATGGTTACACAAAACACAGATCCAAAGTCAAGAGAACAGGAGTCACAGAGTTGGAGTATATGCATGGCAGAGAAAATGGGCAGTTGTCTCCAATAGCTTATTGCTCCATGCATTGGGCTAAATAGGAATGTGCTGGTGTAGCATATCATGAGGGGGCAAGGCTGCCTCCTTGCAAGTAGCCTCACCAACCTTCATTGTACCTCCCTCTGCTCATCCCTGCATGTCCTGTATCTGGTGGGGGAGGCAATTCCTCCCCATCCCCATTGGCTAGCTTCAGCTGGGTTGCTTCTTCACCCAGTGACTGGGTCCCCAAGCACTCCAGCTGCAGCTGCATCTCTCCCCTTTCTTCTCCAGCCTGGTGTTTATCCAGTTGCTTTTCTGGAAAGCCCTCCAACACTCCTGTCCTTGCTTTTTCCTCTGGCCCCTCCACTCCTGGCTTGGTGGCTTTGGCATTTTCTTGGAGCTCCGCTGTGCCTCCCTCTGAAGTTCCTGGAGCTGGCTCTTCCTTGTCATTCCAGCCGGCATCCAGGGAAGCCATCATACAAGGGTTTCTGTGGCCTTCAATCTTTTTTCATGCAGAGTATTGATCTAATGAGGACTGTGCTATTTTACTTATTTGATAACATAGAACTGTCCGTAGGTTTTCTTCTGCAATGTTTTGGAAATGGTCATTTCCCTTCCCAGACTCAGAATTACATAATCCTCACCAATTTCTAGCATTCAAAGAGAAATGCAAAATATTGGATGTGGCAGTACCTGGAGTCAGCAGAAGAGAAGAGAAAAGACTGTAGTAGATAACTAAATACCAAGACCTACAAATAGAAATAGAATGATTGTGGCAAAATAAAGCAAAGGTGGTACAAATGATAACAGGTGCTTTTAATGCAATTCCAAAACTGAAACAACATTGAAACACTATTGATATTAACAAAATCATCATCAGTCAATTACAAAAGGCAGTTTTATTGAGAACAGCTTACATCCTGAAATAATACTTTTAACACTATCAGACATTGACATCTGCTTAGTCCAGGTCCTTGGGAAAGATTTGATAAGTGGATAAAAATGCCAAATCCAGTCTGAACATCTGGATGCCTGTGCAATGGACCATAATAGTAATAATCCCCAAGCAATTGAAAATAAGGGAGAAAAAGAGAAGATTCTTCAACAATGAAAAATAGCAAAACATTAATTAATTATTCAAGTCCCAATGTCACCTGAAATAAATAGCTAGTTATTAGGCAGAGTCCTTTTAACTTACATCTTTTTATGAATAAGCTACAATTCTTCTGCAATCTCCATGTTCTTAGATTTCAATCCCTATGTAATCCTGAGATCACAGCAACAGATTTATTTTCTTTATAAAAAATAAATAACTGGAAAACCATTTCAAAGCAGCTGCTTGAAAACTGTAGAAGACAAGTTCTGTTTGCTTCCCCAAAATTTCAGTCACCAAAGCTCAAGGAAGCTAATCAGTGAGGTTTACATTAACGGTCTCTCTGATTTCCTATTTTTCACTTTAATGAAGATAACAAGAACACTGAATGTTCACTTCCGGGTCATTCAGTCAGAGATCCACTTGTATTGAGAATTCCAGAGAAACAGGTTTTTTAGTTGCCAAGTAACTGAGTATGGAAAGGAAGTGAAATGTCTCCAAAAGTGTCTTTGTTCCTTATTTTTGTTCCATTTATTTATTTATTTATTTTAAAATGAGAGAATTGGTGATGCCATGTGGCAAATTGAAATAATCCTCAATGTTGATACAGATCATACTCCAAACATATTTTTAAATTCCTTTCTCTAATCCTATTGTGTGTATAAAACTTTCTAACAAAGAATTAGTCCATTATCCATTGGCAAAGAAATGTGTCCTTCTCTAAATGGCTCTAATTACCTGGAAACATCACCCATGAAGCCTTCATATTCATACTGGCAGGATGTCAATACATGTAGAAAAAATGAAAAATCATTTTGCTGGATATCTTCTGCTCACTATCATTCCCTGGTCATCTGCAATGTAAGATGTCTTAACTGAATTATATTTCTTCCTTCCACTACTCATAGATAATAACAGAATAAGAATCTTGGAAGGGACCTTGGGGATCTTTTAGTCCAACCATTGCTCAGGAAGGAAACCCTATACCATTTCAGACAAATGGTTGTTCAATCTCTTCTTGAAAACCTCCAGTGTTGGAGCACCAACAACTTTTGGAGGCAAGTTGTTCCACTGATCTGTCAAGAAGTTTCACCTTAGTTCTAAATTGGATCTCTCCTTGATTAGTTTCCATTCGCTGCTTTTTGTCTTGCCTTCTTGTGCTTTGGAAAATAGGCTAACCTCTTTTTCTTGGTGACAGCCCTCAAATATTATAACAAACACTGCTATCATATCACCTCTACTTCTTCTTTTCACTAGACATACTCAATTCCTGCAACTGTTCTTCATATGTTTAAGCTTCCATTCTCCTAATCCAGGGGTTGCCAACTTTTTGGACCTCAAGGACCATCAAACTTATAATTTTTAATCCCGTGGACCACTAATATGAATTTCGACTGATGGTGGCTTGCTGACATTGGTGGGTAAGTTGGTGCCATATTCCAGAGCTGCAGTAGTTATATCCCAGAGCAGCCCCTCCTCCACTCGGGTGCACTGGCCTGTCATGGACTGGAAGAGCTGCTCCGGGATGACCAAAGGGCCAGTCCTGTAACTCCTGCAGCTCTGGAATATGGAACCGAATCTCCCACCAACATTAGCAAGCCACCCTGGGGCAGATTTCCCTCCCCCACCATTGGTCTTACGTTCCAGTTCCAGCTCACGGGGTTCTACTCAAGATAAGGTTTGCACTCAGCTGAATGGTGGGGGTCATCGGGTGGGCAGGCCATGTGGTCAGTGCAGCCTTGTGTTCCTGTGCAGCCAAGATTAATTGCTTTAGGGGAGACATTTCTCTGAGGACCACCAAAATTTTCTCCCGGACCACCAGTGGTCCCCAGCCCACTGGTTGGCAACCACTGTCTAATCATCTTTCTTGCTTTTGTCTGCATTATCTGTTGCTCTTGTCTACACTCTTTGGTGTGTGAATTTCAACATTACTCATCAAAACATACACACCAAAGTTATGTCCTTCACCTATGTTGAACTACAGGTCTTAGAATCATCAGCCAAATAAATATGGTGAGGGCCTTGTTGGACAACATTGTTGCAAATCAGGGTAAGAAAACTGGTTGTGTCAGTATTCACATGCTAGCATATCCTAATGGAACACCCATATCCTCAACATATCAGTACATTTTAATTTAAAATGAATTATTGCTGGAACTTGGTATCTAAGTGGCACATGGTGCTCTGTAAAAAAATAAAAGTGTGGAGATCCTGTATATGTACTTGCTACATTTTTTGGAATTAAATCCTTTCATAAACACATTGTTTTTACATCACCATATTGCTACCTGGGTGAGAGTCAACTGGTAGATAAAGAAGCTAAAAACAACAGTTCTGCTTTAAGATTGGCTATCCAAAAGTTTTATAAAATGGGACTGATCTCTTTGCCCCAAATGGTTTAAAATCAATATTCATTTATCTAGAAAAGAAAATGTTTGTGAAAGTATTCCAGAGACTAAGAAAAGAGCTAGTTAGATGGTTCTTATTTTCTTAAGAAAAAATATAATTACATATTTGGGGATTTTCTTTTAATGGACATTTTCTGACTGTAAATAAATTAAAGTGATTCAGCCTGGCAATTTTTTTAGATGAAACAGTTGACCTACCTAAAGAAACATTTATCTTCATACTATGTGTTTAGTATGCTTTTTTTGCACAGCCAAGAATCTTTAAAAATAGAAAAAATATAACTGTACATCTGCAAATGGGCTATCAATCATAAATATATGTGAGACTCATAAAATTACAAACTAAGGCACTTGCCATCTCATGAACTGCTTTATTAATATGCAAATTACATTTCTGCTACTTGCATATACTTAAATATCCCAAAATGAGCTGGTTTCTTGGCAAAATTTGTATTATGTCCTTTTCTTCCTCTTCCCCTTCTCCCTCTCTTCTTCTCTTCTTTTATCTGTTTATCTCATATTTTTATCCATCATCTATCTATCTTGATTATAACGTAGACAATCCAAAAACAAGAAAGGAGGGTTAAGACATTCCTGTATGACTGTTTGACCTCCAGACTGCCCTTCTTCTATCACCAACTCCATCCTGGATGAAAAAAAGATATAAGGACATGTTTGCCATAAGAAATTATTTGTGAAAATTATGAAGGAGTGATATAAATGAATGAATAAATAAATAAGAACACAAACACTGATCTTTAACATCATGTCCCAAGAGAATAATTTTAGACTTGAAAACTCACAAGCACTCTGGCTATCTCAACACAGGTTATGTAGACAGTGTCTGACATAAAGATCTCAAGTGCCGATATACAAATGCACAAAGTCTGGGGAACAAACAGGGCGAACTCGAACTACAAATACATGAAGGTAAATATGATATAGTTGGAATAATAGAATGGGATGGTGGGATGAAACCTATGACTGGAACATACTAGAAGAAGGATACAAACTATTCAAAAAAAAACCAGACGCCATAAAAGAGGAGGTGGAGTTGCACTGTATGTAAAGAACCACTATATTGCTACAGAAATGCATGTAACCAAAGATGAAAACCTCCTAGAATGCATAGGGGTCAATATAAAAGAAAAAAAAGAATGACATGGCCATAGGTATATATTATAAGCCACCCAATCATGCAAAAAATATAGATGTCCTTTTTGCCAGCCAACTAACAAACATTTGCAGGAAACACATAACAATAGTAATGGGAGACTTCAATTATCTTGATATCAATTGGAATACTAATTCTGTACCAAGTGAGAAATCAAATAAGTTCCCAACCAACCTAGCTGACAACTTTGTTGTCCAAAAGGAAGAGGGTGAAACTAGAGGGACAGTCATTCTGGACTTAATTCTTACAAACAGAGAAGATGTGATAGAGGGAATTGAAACTGCAGGAGCCTTGGGTGAGAGTGACCATGTAATACGAGAATTCAACATAACACAAACACAAGCAAAAGAACATAATGACACCAGAGTCTTGGATTTTAAAAGAGCTGATTTCAATTTTTCAATAAACTTGAGAGAACTTGGGAAAGATTCCATGGATGAAATCCTAAAGGGGAAACAACTCAAGAATCTTGGGAAACTTTAAAAGTATGATCATAGAAAGCCCAGAACAGCACAATATCACTGAAAAAGAAAAACAAGAAATCCAAGAAGAAACCAGCATGACTACACAAAGATCTCTCTGACCAATTGAAAGAAAAAAAGACAAGACAAAAAATGAAAGAAGGACATACAACTGAGGCAGATTATCAACAGATGGCCAGAATCTGCAAAAGAGAAAGTTAGGATAGCAAAGGCTCAGAGACGAACAAAGACTTGCAACAAAAAGTCAAAGATAATTTTAAAAAATTTTCTTCAACATATAATAACAGACAAAAAATCAAGGAAACAGCAGTCCCACTAAAGAGAGAAGATGGAAGGAAGTAACACAGGCAACAGAGAGAAAGCAGAACTGCTTTAACTACTTAAGGCTAGGTCCCACTGGCCGACGGATGCAAATGAATGCAAAAAGGACACAATGGATGAGCAAAATTTCGGGGTGGGCTCCATCCGTTGTTTTATCCGCGCTCCAAAAAGTGCCCCAAATTTGAATAAATAGAACGGAAAAGAACGGAAAGGAACAGACCGGGGTAGTACGTGGAGGATGTTAAGCGGATGTTGTAGGAAGCCTAGCGGATGGAAGCAGATGGAAGCGGATGACACATTCCGAAGGGCTTCTGGGGGAGAAATTGCGAAGTGGACGCATAGCAGAAGGAGCGGATGCATAGCGGATGACGCAGATGCATCACGGACACCTATAGGATGCATAGCGATGCAAATAGCGGATGCATAGCGGAGCATATGATGCATACTGGATGCAAAGCATTCACTACACATGCGGGGAGGATGAATTGCCTCAGCTCCGGTGGATATAAAAGGATTGCAGCTCGCAAGCAGTCAGCATTCAGAGGAAAGACGTGCTGCACAAGACATCTTTTGAATAACACCATGGTTCATCAGTTCAGGGAAGAAAGAGGAAGCCTGTACCTACTCCCTGCCAGCCCTGGCAAGAAGGACAGAACCACCATCCCACCCCCTGGTGCTGACTCTGAAGCTGCTGGTGCTTCTGCTGCTGGTGGTGGTGGTGCTTCTCCTGCTGGTATTGCTGCTGGTGGTGCTTCTCCTAACTGGTGCTGTTGGTGCTGCTGGTTGCTTCTCCTGCTGGTGTTGCTGGTGCTTCTCCTGCTGGTGCTGCTGGTGGCTGCTGGTGCTTCTCCTGCTGCTGGTGCTGGTGGTGCTGCTGGTGCTGCTTGCTATGGTGACCAGCCCCAAGGCCTCAAAGCCTGCTGCTCAAGCCCCTGAAGGCCCTGCTTGCTCAAGCCCTCTGCCAGAGGGAGGAAGAGGCAAGGGAAGGAGAAGGGAGAGAGGAAACAGTACACCAGCCTTTCCGAGGAGCATGAGGAGGAGGTGCTGGAATGGCTGAGGGAGAACGAGTATACCTGTGGAGAAAGGGCCAAAGACTCTATCAGAACCAAAGAGGAGCAGGCAGCTTTGGAGAGACAAGGCAGAGAGCCTGGGCTACACTTCAGAACTACTCCTGGGATGGTGGAAGACATGCACACCTGTATGGCAAGCTACACCTGAAGAAATCTGGGCAGGGCCGCTGTAAGCTCACTGACCGGGAGATGTACATCATGGCCAAGGTGCAGCTTCCTGGAGGGTGAGGGTCCACCACCAAGGAGCAGCCCCTTTGACAACCCTCTCCCCTCAGACAGCCCACAGACAGCCAGTCCTCTTCCAGCAGGAGACAGCTTACCGTGTCCAGGCAGGTGTCTTCAGAGGGCCCCATGGCAGAGAACCCCCTGAAGCTGCACTCCCCATGCCAGGAGACGTGGAGGATCCCCTATTCAAAACTGGAGGAAGAAGCAGCACCCACAGAGACCAACGCTACACCACCCCCAGCTTCACCACCACAGAAAGCAGGCAGAGAGAGGCAGAGGCAGAATGGAGGGCCAGAGGCCACACTGTCCTGTTGGATATCAGGGACACAATCCAAACCAGCACAGATCTTCTCTCTCAGCTGGTCCACACCGACATAACCATCCTCGAACCGCAAGCCCTTCATCACCTATGTGAGCCAGACCCTCATGGATCTGCCCAGGGCCCAGTACCAGGTGATGAAGCAGAAGATCACAGCACTTCTGCACAACCCTCTCAGGCCCACCCGAACCTGCTCCCAACCAAGTCCAGGTCTGCTCCTCCACCCCAGGCGATGTCACAGCAACTTTCCATGGCTTTCAAACAGACCCTCACCGACCAAGGCTACGACTACCAGGACTTCCCACAGCAGAGGCAGCCCTTCCAGTCCAGGCCCAGGTTCCTCGGACACCACAAGAAGCTTTACCTACCCAGCTACAAACCAGACACCCCACTACACTCCTCCTTCCTCCACCCCACAAGCCAAGCCCGTCAATGGACAATCTGTCCATCAGTCTTGGCCTAAAATCCCAGGTCCTTAGAAGAAGGGCCTCTCAACCTCATGGGACTCAGTCAGCTCTCTGAGAGCTTCCTGAACACACCATCCCCTGTTGTACTCTGGGGCAAGCACCCCAATGGCGCCTAGAGACCAGCATCGCAGCCAAAAGCCACCCTCCACAGTCCCTGGCCGCTTGACAGCTGAGACCATGGACATGTCTCAGAGTGACTGAGAATGGTGCCAGAGACTGGAGTTTGTTACCTGTTCACTTTATCTTTGCTTAAAGACACTTTATTTGGTTCATTTTGGCTTTTTTAAATAAAGTCATACAGTTTACTTAAAGACAGTTATTAATAAAGGTTATCTTTGCTTCAACACACTTGGTTTCATTTTATTTACTTAATGAGTGCTGGTAAACTTTGAAAAAAATGGTTAAGCCTTTTGCATGCTTGTGGGATAGGTAAGGATAGTTGTGGGATGTGTAAGGATCGCTGTGGGATAGATAACCTCCAGTGCAAGCATAAGTCGGACTGTATGGTTACCCTCCAGCTGCCACAATCATATGGCCCTTTTTTTATCATAACAATTTATTCATTGATCAACACATTTCAAAATAAACAAAGCTTTTTTATTAATGCCTATTTCATTGTTGGGCCACTCAACATACATGGCACAATCTCATCAGTGTTATGAGACAGGCTCAAGGAAGCATCCATTAACCATATATCATCCTGTCTTGCCAACTCCACTGCTCCAGCTGGGGAGTTGCACCAGTGTTTCAGGAGGTTGCACTGCTTCTTCCCTTCATGTGAAGCTCTGTTGGGGCCTTGTACATCCACATGTCTATCAGGTTTAGTCCTTGCCTCACATTCACCAGGCTCCATGTCCCATTGCCTTGTTGACGGTCCACACCCTGTTCTGCAACACTGGTAGTGGGTGCGCATGAGATTGTGCAGGATGCAGCAATCTTCCACGATGCTCCTCACAGTCTGTGGGTGATGCTGCATGGTGTTGAGAAGTACCTGGAACCTGTTGGCCAGGATGCCCAAAGGCGTTCTCTACCACCTGTCTTGCCCTGGACAGCTTGTAGTTGAAGATCCTCTCTTCACGGGTGAGGATCTTGAAGTGTAGGGCTTCATGGAGGTATTTCTGAAGGAGAATGCGTCTTCACCCACGATGAAGTAAGGGCACATTTTTGTGTGTCATTGGGTAGGGGGTTGGATCTGGAAAACGCCATGATGACGTTGTGTTCCAGTCATCCTTGAGGTCACTGGCATTTTAATACCTGGCTATCTGAAGCTGACCTGTTGCCTGAAGCATCGATGTAATGAACTTGTAGTCAGCATCACCATGCAAAGAGGATTGATGCTGAAGAAGCCCTTGTAGTTGTAATAAAGAGACCCTGAGTTGGCTGGAGCTTTGCAGGCCCGTGCTTCCCATCTATGTCTCCAACGTGGTGGGGAAATTTCCACCTCTGATACCATGTTCTGCAACTTTCCTCCAGCCTTCTTCAGTGGTGGAACACTGGAGGAACTCCTCCACATATTCTTCGATGATGGCCTGCACCACTTCTCTGACCACTTTGCTGATGCTGTTGTGTGCACTCTCCAAGCATACTGCATGTTTCTGTATGTGGTTCCAGAGGCCAGGTAGCGCAGAATCAGTGCCACCTTCAGTCCAGGGTCCAGGTTGCGATGGAAGTTGGTGCTCGGCTTGGTCAACCTGGGTTTCAGATGCTCTACAATTTCAATCAAACATGGCTGGTGGCATCCTCATGAAGTGCTGGAATGCATGAGGGTCTTCATTCCTCAGCTCCACCATCAGCTTGTCATAGATCCAACTCCACTCTTTCTCCCGATCCATCGTCGGACCCACACAGCTCTTGGACATCTCCTTCTTCTCCTTCTGTAGAGAAAGGTGAAACAGTCTAAACAGGTTTTTGGTTCTGGTGAGTAAATGACAGCGCAGCTATCATATGGACTGTGTCATGATCCAGGTGGGA
>BHFT01019658.1:0-11375 GCA_004320025.1 Laticauda laticaudata
AGCCAAACCGTTCCGTTACTGTTGGCTTAACTTAATAAAGACTTTGTTGTTGGAACCCGGTCTACCTCACGTTTTTCTGGATGGAACATTATAAGCAATATTATTAAACATAATATTGTTCTGCAATTTTATATCAGTGTACAATGTAGTAAGATATAAATTTGAAGTTACCTAATATTGTTTTAATAGTAGAGGGAAACTGACCTAACTCGATGTGGAAATTTTCTTTATTTTTTCCTGCAATAATAAATTAATTAGGCAATAAAATAAATTATGAATAATATATTTGTGATTAATAATATGACTGATTCAGTGAAGATAGGTGTTATTATTTCACACACAATAAAATATTAATTGTAGGAACTCCCTATAAATCATTATTCTGTTTTTAGTTTGTCAAGTACTATCACTACTGGTTGGTTTAATTTACCACGATATGTCCATTTCATAGATTGTTGTGAGTTAACCTTGATTCTCTCAAAAATATCGGGAAAATGAAAGATATACCACTATTATATGAAATTACATGATATATATTTGTGACATATTTTTGTACTACATGCATAACATTCTGGTTATAGTGCAAGTGAAAAAAATAAGCAAAGTAACACTGAATGTTCTGTACAAGCAGAAATTGGCATATTTATTTGAATACAATGTTCATCACATGGTACTAAGCACCTGTAATTTCATGTTTTTGTAGATGATTCAGCTGCAGAGAGTTTTAATGGCAATGAGACTGCAGGACGCAGTTCCAACACTTCAGGTGGAACACACTGCAGAGAAGTTGCAGAAGCCAATAGTAATGGTAAAACAACTCTGGAGTTAGATGAACAGCCTCTGAACCTGAGTGACAGCCCCTTTTCTGCTCAGCTTAGTTCAGAATACAGGTTAGATGACCCAAACAATGATGGAAAGAACAAGTACAAGAATATCCTAGCATCTGATCTTAAATTGGAGCAAGAGGCAAAAGAAAATGGAAGCAAGGTAAGTTGCTTCCATGTTCATAAGATATTTCTAGAGCAGAGTCTGTTGAAATGTGTCTTAAAATTTTAATATGCAAATTTTAATGGTTTAAGTTTGGTCATTAACAAGTTGTCTTTCTGGGCTTCATCATCCCTAGATATATAGTTGCTGATATTCTTAAAGGTTTCTAATAGATAAAAGCTAATTTTGCAGAAATGTAATACGACTGACAATTTTATCTTAAGAATGTTTTCTACAGTAATTCAATGTACACAATTTATTGAATTCCTTTTTATGCATTGGCCATTTCCAGAATCTCTGGCAAAATTGGTCAATCTGAAACATGTAAAATACTTTTTGAAACTTGTCCAGATGTTTTAATCCACTTTAGTTTTGAGATTTCTCCTAGAACTTTCTTATTTAATTATTGATATTTTATACTTCCATTGTGTTAAAATTTTAAATTGTACATTATTCTGAAATGCAACAGTATGAAAGATTATTTTAATAAAAACAAATATAAAAGAAAATATGAACTTGTTATTATTAATAATAATGATAACAACTGTGGCAAAAGAGAGCGAGGATAGTATCAATAGCAATAGGTGCCCTGGGTGCAATCTCAAAACAACTGCAGCACTCCTTGAACGCCATTGGCATTGACAAAATCATCACTAGACAATTACAAAAGGCAGCTTTATTTGGAACAGCTTACATCCTGCAGCAATCCCTTTAACATTATTACATGACAATATCTGCCCAATCCAGGCCCTTGGGAAGGACACAATAGATAGATAAAAATGCCAAATCCAGTCTAAATATCTGGCTAAGTATGTAACCAACCTTAATAATGCAAATGGAACCAAAAATCTGTCTAAAGAAATAAATGGACAAGAAACCAATGTTTTGTAAGAGGGCATATTTAATTCTTTTTCCTTCTCTTTCCCCCACAACAATCCTGCGAGGTGAATTGGGCTGAGAGAGTATGATTGACTCCAAATCACCCAACTGGCTTTCAAAGCAAGCCTAGAACTCTCAATCTCATGTTTTCCTAGGCCAATATTTATTTTATTCTGCTAAACTGAACTAGCTTATGTAAGAAAGTTACTCAGGAACATCACCTTCAGGGATATGTGTATATTGTCTCTCTAACTTTTAATAGAGAAAGTAATGAAGATCCAGTCATTATAGTGCAGTCACAGCTCTTTTTATTTCTTCTCTTAAGATAGCTACTGCCAACATTTCTATAGAATTCTCTCCATACAAACATAGCCCAAGTCTAAAAAATCAATCTCTAGTGCAGACCCCCTCCAAAAAAAACCCCAATCCTAATGTCTCTCAGGACAAATGGGTCATTTGGGTCTGGCATGGCCTTTCAAGGGTACTTAATACTGTATTTTTATTTCCTGCTTTTTTAACTGCAGGAACAATTTATTTAGGTCACTTCCATTGCACCCCCAAAGCCCTGTTCATCTTTTATGTTTGATCTCTACTGGAGAGAGCAGTTTCTGGCCCAGTCAATTAGGCCTAGCCATGTCTGCTACAGGAGGGGCCAAGTGGAGGCAAATGACTGCTGTGATCAGAGGTGGTATTCAGCAGGTTCTGACCAGTTCTGAAGAACGGTAGAGGAAATTTTGAGTAGTTCAGAGAACTGGCAAATACAACCTCTGTCTGGCAATTTTACAGCATCCTTTCCCTGCCATGCCCACCAAGTCATGCCCACAGAATCGGTAGAAAAAAAAAATTGAAACCCACCACTGACTGTGATGCAAGTTCCATTCCTTTCTATGTGAGTTGTGATATCACATACAATGCAAAATAGGCTGAGCTTATAGCACAGTGCTGTTTTTGACTTTTGATCAAAGCATTATACACTGTGGATGCCTTTGCCTATCTTCCAAGATGCTGTAACTAGGGAGACATGTGTGTGTTAGCAATCTGCCATCACTCTTAGACATTCAATGTTCTTTTTCCCTTGACTTCCCATAGTTTTGTTTTATGAAAGCAAAACAGAAGTGAAAGGAATATTTGAAGCCTTAATACTGTTTTGTCTATAGGAGTATATGATTTTTTTCTAACCATTTTCTTCCTCTCCATTTCTTTAAGAAAATAATGTATTTCCTTTATGTAATATGGCAACCACCTAACTCTGGTAATCTAGTGGAAATTTTATGGATAAGAGAGAGAATTTTCATATTATACAGGAAAAAAGGGGAAAACAAAAGGAAAGCTCGCTGAAAATGGAAAGTTGCTTCTCATAATATAGTATAATTCTTAAATGTCTGTATCTAACCTGCAGTACAAATAAACTGTGTAAGTTATGCAGGGAACAAACATATATTATTTGCACATATTCTTACACAATAAGTTTAGCTTTATGTCCAGTAAAGTCACTTTGCCTGTTCATGTCTTATAAAGTTAATGCAATAAGTAACTTATACATTTATAAATGTGTGTTATGTGCATGTTAAATTGTGTGTGTATTTATTAATGTTTAAGAAAAATAATGCACATTCTGGCAGAGAGAAGTTCTCTGAAGATGGGCTCCAACATGAGTCCAAAAGTTCGGAAGACTAAATCTTTGCTCCTGGTGACTGACCCAACTTGGATCCTGCAGCATTCAGAACAATATATCTATGAATTAATTCCTTTTTCTCCTCCTTCTCGAAAGCAAGGCAGATGTTTTCCTCAAGCAGATTTCTTAAAATGAAATTTCTTTCATTCTAGTCACCTGCCCATAGTTATTCAAGCTATGATTCTGGAAAAAATGAAAACATGGACAGAGGTGCTGAAGACCTCTCCCTGAATCGGGGAGAAGAAGATGATGATGACCATGATGATCACGAAGATACTGAGAAAGTCAATGAATCTGATGGGGTTGAAGCTGAGCGCCTGAAAGCTTTTAATGTGAGTTATATGATTCTTTTTATGTTCTTTGGAATTTCATTTAGTTATTTATCTATGATTTGGGACATATGTTTATGGGTTAATGTGAGAATTAAAAAGGTGGATTTTTAAAAAAATATATGCAAGGGAATTCCCCCCTCCTTTTTTTTAAATGATGATACATAAAGGCTGCAATCCTATACTCACTTGCCTGGGAGTAAGCCCCACTGAACTGAATGGAACTTACTTCTGAATACACATGTATAGGATTGTACTTAGATAGGAATTTCAAAGAAATACCCAGTTCATCTAATTTAGTTACTTAATCATCATCTATAGGAGAAATTTCAGTTGTGTATTGTGCACGTGTGTGTGTGTGTGTGTGTCCCCAGCAAATGAAGGCAGAAGGGAGGGAGCTTATAGGTTGTTGATCCTACTGGTCAGCTATTTTCTATTATTTTTCAAATTTTATATAATTTTGCATGACAATACACACACCATAAAATGTTCACAACAGGGGAAGAATAAGAGATAAGGGTTCTACAGACCAATAAAGTAATCCTAGCACATTGTTAATAAGAGACATGAAATGGTGCTTATTTTTACAATCTATGTTTTATTTTCCTCATGATTTCTATACACTATAACCTAATCTTTTCTTGTCTTTTGTCAGTCCTAAAATAAAATCCTTGGTTGCTTAACATTTCTGGCTTTCCATCACAAAGCTCTTCACTGTGGTTTTTTTTTTAAATTAAATAAAAAAAGCAGTCTTCCTATCTGTAACTGAGACAGGAAGCTTAGAAACCAAGTACCCCTCCAAATCCTTCTCCTCTGTCTCCCTCTTACCAACAGATGTTTGTCAGGCTGTTTGTAGATGAAAACTTGGACCGAATGGTCCCAATCTCTAAGCAGCCCAAAGAAAAGATCCAGGCTATCATTGACTCATGCAGGCGACAATTCCCTGAATATCAAGAGCGTGCCAGAAAGCGTATACGTACTTACCTCAAGTCCTGCAGGCGGATGAAAAGGAGTGGTTTTGAGATGGTGAGTTTTGATTTAAAACCCAGCCCTAGTTTTCATCAAAACCCCCATATGTAAATCCATGACACTATTTTGTTTCCATCTTAGTGTCTCTTTTTATTTGTATTTTTGGTACTGTCAGGTTAGAGGTTATTTTTCTCCTTTCATCCCCTTTTCTTTGTACAATGCACTTGAAATGCTTTGCCAAATAAAACACACATTTATGTCTAATATAAATTTATCAAAATGGAGGAGCACCACAAAATATAAACACATAGAAACACATTTCCTTCATCTTTTTATTATTCTAACATTTATATGACAGAAGGCATAGGTAATTTGTTTCTTAAATTTAATTGCATATTTGCAAATATATATATATATATATATGTGTGTGTGTGTGTGTGTGTGTGTGTGTGCTGTTTAGCTTCTTCGGGTATATCCACGTCATTGTAGTTCTGTTAAAGTTGTAGCAACGTTTCAGCAGAATCTCATCTGCCATCATTAGGCTTCTGTATTGAGTTGTTCCTGGTTTCAAATTTGAGGTGGTCCATTCTGATTGGCTAGGAGCCTGGGTCTGTGTTCATTGAACTTGGAGTTGATTGATTGGTGTTTCTGGTTTCTTCTGTCTGTTTTGTGGCTTTGATTGGCTGGCAACACTCTGTTCTTGTGTTGGAGGATTTCAGTGCAGCTTGGCTTCCGTGGTGAAAGGACGGCTGCTCTTCATAGCAAGCTGCTATTCATTAGCAAGCTGGGTTTCACCTGGGTGCTGGTGGGGGTTTTTTGAGTTGGAGCTATCAGAGGGAGTCTGTTTTGTGCCAGGTGTTTGCCTGGGCTTGTGTGTGGAGATCTTTCTATTTGAGAGTGCAGGCTTCCAATGATTGACAGTCTGGTGGAATCTTCTATTCATGCTTTCAGTCTTTTTTTCAATCTCTATGGCTTCTCTGATGATTCTGTGGCTGGGTTTTCTATAGTGGCTAGGGTTTTAGTGCCATTGAAGTTGATGTTGTGACCTGTGGTTTTTCATGTGTTGGACTAGTGCGGGGTGTGTTTCCAGCTTTTTACTGCATTTCTGTGTTCATCTAGGCGGGTACTTATTCTTCTATTTGGTCTGTCCAATGTATTTGGCCGGGCATGATGTACGCAGGGAATTTCGTATATGCCTTGGTTTTTCAGGTCAATTTGTCTTTGGGGTTCCTCAGGATGGCTGCTATTTTTTTGTCTGTTTTGAAGGCAGTCTTGATGTGATGCCGTGTGTAGTATCTTTACTGATTTTATCTGTAGTACCTCTTATGTAGGGCAAGACAGCTGTTCCATAGGTCTGTTGGTCTTCTAGTCTCTGTTTGTCTTGGTGGTTTTTTGTGGATCAGGTTGGTGATTTTGTTTTTTTGACGGCAATTCTTCCAAGCCAAGCTGCACTGAAAGCCCTCCAACACAAGAACAGAGTGTTGCCAGCCAATCAAAGCCAACAAAACAGACGCAGAAGAAACAGAAACACCAATCAATCAAACTCCAAGTCCAATGAACACAGACCAGGCTCCTAGCCAATCAGAATGGACCAGCCTCAATTTGAAACCAGGAACTAACTAATACAGAAGCCTGATGATGGCAGATGAGATGTCCTGCTGAATACGTTGCTACAACTTTAACAGAACTGCAATGACGTGGGATAAATACCCAAAGGAAAGCTTAAACAGCACACATGTAAGTACCGCGAAAGCTTTAAAAAATCATATATATAATGATATCATTTGGAAACCTGCCCTCATTAATAAACGAGTACCTAACATGAAGAATGACACCAGACCCACACCACAAGTGCCACACAAGATGCTACCACCACACTTCCAGTCAGAAAAAAGACTCACACCCACACAGAAGAGAAGAGACACGACCACGAACCAGAAGCCATACTGCAGCTGCCCCATACCCACTTCAAATCCCTCTGACCAATAGCAAGAAGCCAACTGACACCCACCATGAAGATGTTGGCACGACCACGAACACGAAGCCAAACAACAAGATCACAGCTCACCAGCTTCAAATCCCCGCAGAACTAAGGACTAACGCTGAGCACAGCCAGGCCCCACCTAAGCAGAACACACCCCCAGCCAATCAGAACACAGCCAACCCCCTACCAATCAGAACACAAGCCACACCCCACCCAATCAAGTCACACCGCCCACTAGCAGTTAAAAGGAAGAAGCAGTCTGCAAGCTACATTACTCTGAGAAGCACAGAGCTGAAGAAACAAGCCTAAGATGTGAATGAGACTTCATCGAAACGTTGCCTAGATACTTCCACTTCTACGCGGGAGAAAACGCGAATAACAAAGATCAATATATATAATATATATATATATATATATATATAATATATTATATATATGTGTGTGTGTGTGTGTGTGTGTTGTGTGTGTGTGTGTGTGTGTGGTATTGTATGTATGTATATATATATTATATATATATCTGTTTTTTTAAGTTTTCGCGGTACTTATATATGAATGCTGTTTCAGCTTCCTTCGGTATTATCCACGTCATTGTAGTGCTTTTAAAGTTGGTAGGCAACTTTTCAGCAGAATCTCATCTGCCATCATCAGGCTTCTGTATAGCCCATGTCACACTGCCCAACGGATGCACAAAGGACACAGCACACGAGCAAAATGTTCCATCCATTGTTATCGCTCTCAAAAGGGCAAATTTGCATAACAGAGCGGATAACACGACGCGGGAGAGCACGCAGGGCGGATGCAGAGTGGATCGGAACGGAAGCCCAGCGGATGGAGCGGATGGAGCAGATGGCACGTCCGCTAGGCTTCCGGGGGCTCAGCAAAGCAGACGCGGAATGGAATATAGCGGAGATGCAGAGCGGATGCAGAGCGGATGAAGCGGATGCAGAGCAGATGCACAGCGGAAGCCTAATGGATGCCTGGCATTAATTGCGCATGCGGGAGGATGCATTGCTTCATGCCCTGTAACGAGTATAAGGAAGTCAGCTCGGAACAGGTCGCCATTCAGAGGAAGACTGCTGCCGGACGCGATTGGCTTAGACCTTGCCTGCCCTGCCCATGTCGTGCCTGCAGGCCTGGCTGCCAGGCCTTGCTGCCAGCCTCTCTGCCAGCCTGCTGGCACAGCCCTCTTGCCCAGCCTTGCTGCCAGCCTCCCTCGGCAAGCCTTGCTGCAGCCTGCCTGCAAAGCTTGCTGCCAAGCCCAGTCCTGCCTGCCCCTTGTGCCTGCCTTCCTGCAGCCTGTGGTCATGTTGCCTGCAGCCTTTGGGCTGCCTTGGTGCCAGCCCCTTGGTGGCCTGCTGCCCTGCCAACCTTCCTGCCAGCGCTTCCTGACAGCCCTTGCTGTCTGGCTGCTGCCCTTGGTGCCTTGCCTGCTGCCAGCATTCTGCCAGCCTTGTGCCTGCCCCTGCCAGCTTTCTGCAGCCTTGTTGTCTGTCAAGCCCCTCCAGCCAGCAACCCCACAACCCATGAGCGGAAGCCACAGCAAGCTCAGCAACTGCTGCCGCAGCCCTGCGGCAAGAGAGCACGGACGGCTTACATCGCACCCCTGGCGCCTCTACTCTGGTTCTCCTGGGGCGTCTGGCAGCACGCGGCTCGTCTCTTGCTGGGCTGGCGCTGTCGCTGCTGTCTGCTTCTGGGAGGAGTTGTATGGCACATGGCCACACAGGCCACCTCGCACAGCACCTGGACGACCCTTCACCCTGAGACTTGAGCGACCAAGAGCAATGCCAGAGACTCATTTTTTGTTTTGCTTCTTGTTTAATAAATTCTATTTTTGAATTCATACACTTGCTTCATCTTCTTTTTTTGTCATAAAGTCTTCGGTGGAAACTTTAGAAATTGGTTTTAAGCCTTTGCATGCTTGTGGGATGGGTAAGATACGCAGTTGGGATGGGCAGGGATAGCTTTGGGATGGGTATTTAGCTGTGAGCATAGCTAACCCCAGTGCAAGCATATGTGCGACTGTATGGTCCCACCCTCCCACTGCCTAACAGCCTTTGCCCCGCTTATTATCCAAATAATAATGTAATAATCATCCAACATACCGTTGATTCACTGTCAACACAACAAAACTCTTTATTAAACGCCCTGTTCTTGTAGGCCCACCAACATACATGGCCCAATCTCATCTGTGGGATGAGACTCGGCTGAAAGAGAAGCTATCCATTCAAAGCATACTACCATCCTGTCTGCCACTCCCTGCTCCCAGCTTGGGGAGTTTGCACAGCGTCTCAGGAGGTGCGCGCCTTCTTCCCTTCATGTCAGACCTTGTGGGGCCTGCACATCTCAGTGTGCATCAGGTTTCGCCCTCTTCCATACCCCAGGCTCCATGTCCCATTACTTGTTGGAGGTACGACCTGTTTCTGCAAGACGGCGGAGCAGGTGGCATGGCGATGTGCCAAGGATCAGCAGTTTTCACGATCCTCCTCAGTCTCTGGGCTATGCTTGGCATGGTGGTGAGAAGTACTGAACTTTGCCACAGATGCCAAAGGCGTTCTCCAACCATTCCGCCTTGCCTTGGACAGCTGATTGAGACTCTCTTTAAGGGTAGGCGTCTGAAGGTGTAGGGCTTCATGAGGTAGGCTTGTGAGGGAGAAGGTGTCATCCCACGATGAGTAGGCAAGATCTTTGCGTGTCGTTGGGCAGGCGGTCTGGATTCTGGGAAGGCCCACGATGACGGTTGCGTTCCCAGCCCGCTTGAGGAATCACTGCCATGTATACCTGGCCATCTGAAGATGACTGTTTGCTGAACACGATGTAACATGAACTTGCAGCAGCATCGACCATAGAGCGAACGAGGACAGATGCGAAGAAGCCCCTTGGAGTTGAAAATAAGTGAGCCTATTGTTGGAGCTTTGCAGGCCTACGTTGCTTGCCATATGGCTCCAACGTGTGGGGGAAGTTTCACTTCGATACGACTGCTACCGCAACTTCTTCCATCCACTTCTTCAGTGGAGGGGTACTGGAGGAGCTCCTCCTTGTATTCTGATTGAGGCCGCACCACTCGTCTGACCCAAATGCTATCGAGTGTTGGATGGCCCCTCCAGCCATACATGCATGCCCTGAGGTGGGTCCTTGACGAGCGCCAGGGTGGCAAGAGCGGATGAACCCTGAGCCCAGGTTCCAGGCTGGGCGGAATCTGGTGCTCTGGTCTGGTCCACCTGGGTGTCAGCAACTGCACAACTTCGTCAAACTATGGCTTGAGGATCCTCAATGAAGTTCTGGAACGCCCGAGTGTCTTCGTTCTGAGCTCCACTCAAGCTTTTACAGTCCGTCCTCTGCTCTTCTGGCGAAGCCATCTCGGACCCAGACTCTTTTTGGCTGCCTCTTTTTCTTCTCGGCATAGAGTTCACGAGAGCCTGCAGATGGCTTTCGCACTGTTGCAGAACGATGGTGGCTGCGAAAGACTTTGTTACAATACCACAGTAACTATGACTAGATCTGTGAAGAGGAAGAGTCAGATGAAGGCTGCAGAGGTCTGCACGCTGGGCTGCTGGTCAAAGATGAGATGCAGATGAGTTTCTCCCTTTTTATAGGAAATATAAGTTTCGCTAAGGCATCCTAGGGATCCTCTAGGCATCTCTAGCCATCCTTAATACCCGAGATAGGTCCCCTCTGCGAACTTTTTCTGCCATTTTAAAAACGCTTTGTTTCCATGCTGCATGCCGCTAGGCGTCGCGTTCTGCGATACCGTTCTGCGTCCGTTTCCACTTCCTCCCTCGCGTCGGGTGGATGCTAGTTTGAGGAGCGGATGCCAGTCGGGATGCTACGCCGGATATAGCAGAAATCTACAAGGATCGCGTAGCGGAATTGGCGAACGATGACATTGGAAGATTTCCGCGCAAAGTTTGGGCAGCCCAAAACTTTTGGAGCGGAGAAACGTCCATAAAACTGATGCTGGACGGATGAGAGGAAGCCAAACGCGAGGCATGAGTAACATCAGCGTTAACCAATGCATGGCAAGACTTTTTTGTCCATTTTACATTCCTCTTTGCATCTGTTGGTTTTTGGTGTGACATGGGCTTATTGAGATTTTGTTAATGTGGGTCCAGAGTCTCACTAGCGTTGTTTTTAATTGGAGGCTACCTTTGACAGGATGTTTTTTTCTACATCCTGATTGTGGGAGTCTGGTCTTGTTATTGGACTTTGGAGTTTTTTGATTGGTGTTTCTTGGTTCTTCTGTCTGTTTGTGGCTTGATTGGCTGGCAACACTCTATCCTGTTTGGAGGCTTTCAGTGCAGCTTGGCTTCACGTGAAAGGACGGCTATTATTATTTAGGAAGCTTAGGTTCATCTTGGGTGCCTGGTGGGGGTGTTTATTCTGGAGGTATCAGAGGAGTTGTTTGGCCCAGGGTGTAGCCTGGGCTTGTGGTGTGGAGATTTTTTGTTGTGAGTGCAGGCTTTCAAATGATTTCAACCAACTGAAAGCCAGGTTCATAGCATCAACTCACATTGCACCAAACCCCTCAAGCCACTTACATGTGCGTAGAACCAGA
>BHFT01019660.1:0-35338 GCA_004320025.1 Laticauda laticaudata
GGTGTTACCCTAAAAGAGGACCTGACCTGGGGTGCCCACATTGCAGCCTTGGTCAAAAGGGCCCAGCAGAGATTATACTACTGAGGCTTCTCAGAAAACAACAACTGAATGAAAAACTGCTAGTGACCTTCTACTGCTGCATCATAGAGAGCATTTTTACATAGTGCACCTCTGTATGGTTTGCCAATTGCACAGTGGAAAATAGGAAAGCACTCCAGAGAGTTAATATTGCCTAGAAGATCACTGATTGCCCTCTCCCCTCTTTGGAAGAGCTTTATAGCTCTCGCTGCCTTAAGAGAGTTCAAAACATTCTCAAGGATCCATCTCAACTTGGGAACCCTTTTTTTTAAAACTATTACCATCTGGCAGATGGTACAGAATAATAAAACAAGGACAAATAGGGTGAAAAACAGCTTCTATCCCAGGGCAGTAGCTCTTTTGAATACTATTGTATAATGCAGTGTTGGTGTAGTGTCGTGGGTTTCCAGTTCAGTGTGTGAAGGGTGAAGGATGTGTGTTTGTGGTTATTGTTATGGTCATGGTCATGATGTGCACTGAAGATGGTGTTTGATTTGTGTTTGTGTTTATTGTCATGGTCATGTTCATGATGTGCACTGAAGATGGTGTTTGATTTCGTTGTACACAGTGCAATGACAATAAACTCAACTCAACTAAACAAAGACATTTGCAGAGTGAAAGATAGAAACAAGAAGGAGCACAGCAAGGGAGGCAATGGGTGCTTCAACTCATAATTAAATTGTTCACTTTAGTACTGAAAATTAGTGGTCAATGATAAATATTAAGAAACTGAAGTATTCCCTTTCATTAAAAAAAGATATAGCATTTGGACTATAATAACAAAGAAACTAGAAAAGAGAGAGAGGCACCTGTAAACTGATGAACTGATTTAAAGGATTGCTATTCTGTTCCTTTTCGGGTATTTTAATCCACATTTTAGGAACGTATCTAAAACATATTTGGAAAGCACCAGATTGGACAAGGTGATTTACATGTTGTGGCTGCCTTTCAGATGCTTTTTATTCTGAGAATATTTCTGTAGAATTTCCCAGTACAATCCTCAATTGCCAGATAAAGCAATGAACCAGCTTTTGGCAGCAAATCTAGACTGTCACTATATCAAACTTGGGAGAGCTGTAATGCAACGAGCAAACATGTTCATTGCATCTGTGTTTCATTTGCCCTCAAAAGACTGTCTACTGTAGATTGGACACTATAAATTTCTAAGGACAAGATCAGTTCTTTTGAAAGAAATGAGAAAATACTTATATTGCATCTCCAAACAATAGAATGGGAGAAGAGGAAACATGAGATACTGAATATTTGCTAAGCTTTCTTGTGTATAAGGAGAAGCAGAAACTGACTTTTAGTGAGTAAAAGGAATATTCCAGAAAAAGTTTTTTTTTTAAAGAGGATCTGAGGAACATTAGTTCAAGACATAGACCAGTTCTAAAAGATACCTTCTAGAGGCCGCAGTAATGATTTTTAAAAAATTGGACAAAACTCATACCCACTCCTTTCAACCATTTATCATTGGTTCATATTTATCATGTCCTACTTTTTTGGATCTGTATTTAGGTTTCAGTAAAAAGCATGAAGGTAATTTCCAAGAAGCATCTCAAAGGAAGAAGAATTAGCTCAGAAAATATTCTAACAGAGTATGGTGGTGCAATGGTTAGAAAGCAGTACTCTGCCCATAGCCAGGACCTGCTTAAGGCTGACTCAGCCATCCATCCTTCCAAGGTCAGTAAATGAGCACCCAGATTGTTAGGGGCAGTATGCTGACATTGTAAACCATCCAGACAGTGCTCTAAAACACTATGGGGCAGTATATCAGTCTATTGCTATTGCTAAAGGCGCTCTCTCTCTCTCTCTCTCTCTCTCTCTCTCTCTCTCTCTCTCTCTCTCTCTCTCTCTCTCNTCTCTCTCTCTCTCTCTCTCTCTCTCTCTCTGTGTGTGTGTGTGTCTGAGTATTTACCCTGCCTTTATCCTAATCTGGGAAGTAGCAAAATATAAAGTGCTATTTAATAAAGCTCAGTTGTCTTGTAAGGCTTTAGCAATTTCTAAGAGGTTGGACCATTCAGTATAATGAAAAAAAGAAACCTCAAGAGTTGTTTTCCTTAACCTCCAGGCAATGTATACTCATTAGCACAAGAAGACATGTCCGTTTTTATAGCCTTTTTTATAAAATGAAAAATTTACTCGAACAACAAAACATGAATTGGTATAAAGGCACGGCTTATAACTCATAAAGCACACCCTGAGGTGTTTGCTCCGTCCCATCATCACGTCATACCAAATACTGCATTTCATGTTTATTAATGAGAGATTAACATTAAGGTCAGTGTATGTTCTGCATCCTGAAAGATTTTGTTGATTTCTGTCTAAACTCTGAGCAGATAGAAGGTGGATCAGTAGGGAGAAAGTAGAAAGAAAGGACATGTGGGATGGAAGCTAAGTTTGTCTTATTTCAGCAGAAATATTTATTTTATGTGCTGACTCTCATTCTGTGCTACTAAAATGGTAAAATTTCTTTGTAGGTTCACTCAGAGGTCTGCCTAAACCACCACTTCAAATTCATCACCTATGCATTGGAGTGGGAAGGAGGAGAGGGAAGTGAATGGAGGAACTTTGACAAAATTTCTCCCTGGAAAGAAAAACCCACTTAGAATTAATAAAGGCACTTCCTAATATCCCTGCTGTTGCCAATTATGGCCATAACAACAATAATGGCAACTTCTGACATTTTTCACTTTTTGTGCTTGCTTGAATTGTTTAGGGCATCATGAGAGAGAAAACGGCAACTGCTATGACATGCTTATCCATATCTTGCTTATATTTTCATGAACCATTTTAGGCTTAAAAGTGTTAGAAAAATCCAGAATACTGAAAAACAGCTCTCCATATTCTCCAGCTAAATTGTGTTGGAACATCTCTGTATGCATTGGATTTCAACTCCGAGAAAACTTCACATGTCCATTGGCTGGTAAATTCTGGAAACAATATCACCTACCTGACCAGAAGGTATGGGAAAAGTGGGCTACATTCTCCAGGCATTGGGTTAATACTTAACTCCCTTGATTTTGTTAATGTCATTTCTAGTTAATGGGATTCATTTTTTTTACTACCGATTCTGTGGGCATGGCTTGGTGGGTGTGGCAGGGGAAGGATATTGTAAAATTTCCAGTCAGAGGTGGTATTTGCCAGTTCTCCAAAATACTCAAAACTTTCGCTACCAGTTTTCCAGAACTCATCAGAACCTGCTGAATACCACCTCTGTAGTTAATGCAGATATAGATAACAAAAAACTCCACTATGCTCTTATAAAGAAACAAGTTGCTATTAAAATCTCTGTTTTCTGTGATAGTCCAAGCATTGAGAGCAGAGGTGGTATTCAGCAGGTTCTGACTAGTTCTGGAGAACCAGTAGTGGAAATTTTGAGTAGCTCGGAGAACTGGCAAATACCTCCTCTGACTGGTCCCGCGCCCAGCTATTCTCTGCCTCCTGAGTCCCAGCTGATTGGCTGGGTCTGCTTTTGTTGCCTGCACAGGAGAACAGAGCTGGAAAGCAGGTTAGTGGGATGGGGAGGTTATGGGATTTTTGCAGTAACCTTCCCCCAGGAGTGGGGAGGGAATGGAGATTTTGCAGTATCTTTCCCCTGCCACACCCACCAAGCCACGTCCACAGAACCAGTAGTAATTTTTTCTTAATCCCACCACTGAATGAGAGCCAAAGAAAGCTTAAGAATGATGCAAAGGTTGACTCCTGTATGAAATAGTCCTCAACTTGGCCTGCAACCAGCCTAAGTTTATTATCTAGGTTTTTCCCACAGTTTCTAGATTTGTTTCACTTGTTCTTTTTTCAGGAGGAAGATCTCCCAGGGAAGAAAAAGCTGACAATCTCTTATATCCTGCTTTGCTGAGAGTAAGCATAATGGTAACAGGTTATGTATTGTAAATGGCCAAATAAAATTAAATTCACTATGCACATCAATAATTAATGAAATTAAAAGCAGAACGAACCAAGGTATACCACAAATGGGGAAAAAAGTGCATAAGTTATACTATATATAATTAAAAAGTGAAAAGAAATGGATTTTTCTGCCTAAGAACCCTATGAAGGCATTCTATAGTAGTCATACTTTTCAACAGAAAAATATAAGACTAAGTGTTGAATAATTAATCAATCAATGATAGTATTTCAGTTTCATTATGATTTGGTTTATATCATCCATCATCATAAGTCTTCTAGGATGAAGAAAGAAAATATACTTTGATACTAATGTTGATAGGTTCCGCCCCCCCTCCCCTTTTAAAGCAATGGATACTTTAGGATTGATATTTTTCTGGTTAATTTTACAACTATTTATTTGAGGTTTTGAGTCACTATTAACTCCTAGACTTGTATCTGTAGTTTTCTAGGCAAAATTTTCAGAAGTTTGGAGAACCAGCAAATACCACCTCTGACTGGCCCCACCTCCATCTATTCTCTGGCTCCTGAGTCCCAGCTGATCAGCTGGGTCTTCTTTTGTTGGCCTGCATAGGAGAACGGAGCTGGAAAGAAGGTTCGTGGGGTGGGGAGGGAATGGAAATTTTGCAGTAACCTTCCCCTGCTATGCCCACCAAGCCACGCCCACCAAGCCACACCACACCCACCAAGCCACCCCCACAGAACCGGTAGTAAAAAAAATTTAATACCACCGCTGATCCTTAGGTACTGGCAAGTTGCTTTTTATAGCTTTGGTAGTTAAAGTCCTTCTGTTACGTTCATACGCAGTCTTCACTCTGGTCTGCACTTCTGGCGGGAGCGTGAAACGCTCCCATTGGTTGATGCTGTTTGACAGCTGGCTATAAAAGGAGCTGTCAAATGGCATCAGCTGTTGCCGCCAGCTGACTGCCTGTTAGCCCAGCAGTCGTGGGCCAAACCCTTTTATTTTGTAATAAAGTTACTTAATGACTGTTAGCTCCGTGTCCACCTCGTACCATTAACCGCCACTCTTACATCACTGGCCGAGCGAGGAATGGGATATGAATAAGACGCGCAGCTGCGACAGAACAGCTAGCTCAGTCACGTTGCCAAAAGACCGCGTGAAGCCACTACGAGCCTGACTGTCACAGCTGCAGGCACTATTTCAGATCGGGCTGAGCGCTGAAACTTGCCAACCTCCTCACTGAGGCAGACAGAACATCGCTCGAATGGACGAGAATGACTTCAAACCCTGCGATTCCTCGCCGCCTTTCAAACCGTGAGATTGAGCGTCCTGAGTAGGAATGTTTGCCTACGTGACGATGATAGCTGTCATGCTTAGCAAGACAGCCCCGTTCCAGAGAGACAGCGAAGAGCCTACACAAGTCAGCCATAGGAAAAAGCTTCCTATTTCTAAGTTTGGGCGAGCTGCAGTATTTGACACTGCCACGGCATGGTAGCTCCGCGTACCTGCTCAGGGAAATTTTTGGGGGAGTTACAAAGATATCTTTTCCAATCATCTATTCCCCTAAACCTATCCAAATTGCAGGAGGCATGTGCCTTGGACGTCATCAGCTGCACCACGCGAATTGCAGGCTCTGAGGTCGAAACTGCTAATCAGTGAAGATAGGCTGCCCTAGGAGCTGCTAACATGGATTGAGACTACTGAATGCTTTTAAGACCATAATAGTCTAGCTGGAGCTCAGGGATTAAGGCTGACAAATGGTGGCTGTTAGCCAAAGGGAGTGAATAGACCTCTAGACGTAGGCCATTGAAGAATCGCAGGCTTGGGAGCCCTATCATGCCCACTGTCTGCCATGCAGAAATCCTATGGGAACCCTCCACTCTCCCAGACACACGTTAGCCCCTGGCTCAGTACGAGGCCAGTTTTTGACCGGACGGCATTTCTACCCAGAAGAGAGGCTCTGATGGAAATCAACAATGATAAATTGCCCTCACGACAAGCACAAACCCCTTGCGTGGAGAGGAGACGAGGCAAAAAACCTACTTTCCCCCCTGGCAGCAGCCCATCTGCCTGAGCTGTGGAGGAACCACCTCGAGGTGCGGATCCACAAGTCAGGAAATGCCATCTGCTTGAATGCCAAAGAAGGGTCACTCTAGCCGAGGTCTGCCAAAGCGGGAAAACTTTTACACAGAGCCTCAGATATCCCCCATCTTTTCAAAAGGCAAAGTTGAAGACTGCTATAACTGTTACCACTCCAACAATCAGACAAACAAGGGCCTTAACAAACAGTACTGATTTCAGAAAGGTAATCACTCTTGTAAGATGGAAGTTGACACAGACTCTGTTCTATCCATCCTTGCTGGAGAGACCCTAAAGAGACTACTACCAAGGCTATCAAAGAAGAAGCTCCTCGACTGCCACCTGACTCTGCGTGATTACCAAGGTAGAACCATCCCAGTCATCGGAAAAGGCAAGTTTTTTATTCAATTCAAAAACTTTAAAGGTCACTTGCCTCTAGTTGTAGTGGATGGTGCGCATCCTCCACTAGGCCTGTTAGGATTAGACTGGTTCCCTGCTCTTGGCCTCAATGTAACAGGCGTCTACTCTATTTTAAATACTGAAGTGGATACCTTATTCAAAAGACTATGCTGATGTATTCAGCAAAGGTTTGGGGTGTTACTCAGGCACCCCAATATTCATTCAATATAGATCCTCAGGCAATACCAATCCGCTGAAACCTTGTAGAGTGCCCCTTCGCATTCACCCCAAGTTGATAAGGAAAGAGACAAACTAACCAAACAAGGGGAATTGGAGCCTGTGGACTTTGCGAAATGGGAGACCCCCGATAGTTACCCCACTAAAAAAGAATGGTAGCATGAGAATCTCGCGTGATCACAAGACACTCCGCCTGAATAAAATACCTACAAATCAGCGCCTATCCAGTCCCCATCATACAACACCTATATTGCAATTCTTTTAGAACCTGGGACTATTTTTGCAAAACTAGACATGTCACAGGCATTACCACAGTCCCTGTAGATGACCAAGCCAGCAGAACTACAGACGTATAATAAACCCACAAGACGGATCGGTTTTCAGGTGCAGGCACCTCAGTGTGGCTGAGCATAGCCCTGGGCATTTTCCATTCTTAATGGAGAGGCTACCCAAGATACCCAGGCGTAGTCCTCCCTTTTACAATGATATTTTAATTTCAGCCATAGACAAAACCTTCAATTGCTTCACAACAGAGTCAGAGCAGCTTCTTGATCGCTTCAGACAACATGGTCCTCAAGCTCTAAAAAAGAAGGTCCGCCCACCTATGCCACTATAACAAGATGAGGATTTGTTTGGGCTATACGAATCCTGCAATCTCGGTGGTACACAAAACCCGCAATGGGTCCCAAAGTCAGCGGCCATCCACTGAGGCGATCACAACCTTCCAACAAGACTCAGCTCCAGGCCCTTCTTAGAGGCTCTCCAACTTCTATGCTGCATATCCTCTTCCTCAACAAAGCCTCCAATTAGCAGAGCCGTCTGCACAACCTTTGGACAAATCAATCCCCCTGCATTGGGCGACCTCAAAGCCCCAATGCTTTCCATGCTGCTCAACAATCAGTTTGCTCGACATCCAAAAGCCGGCCTGGATAAACAGTTTCAATCAAACGCTCACCTTCAGTACTAGCTGCAAGCACGCTTCTCAATGCGCATAGGGGGCTGGTTTTGAGTCACAATGGAACTACAAAATGGTTATGAGGCAACCTCATTGCCGCTTTTTCTCCTCATGTAACCTTTCTTCAGCTGAGAGCAGCAAATACATGCAGGATTGGAGCAAGAAGGCTTTGGCTACAGTTGCTTTCTGTCAAAAATATCTTCACTGAGCTTCCTCTACTGGCAACCTGTTGAATTAAATCACAATCACAAGCTCTGGCCTTTTTGGAACGCACGTTTGTCCCAGTGACGTAACTCTCGCTGTCTAGTATAACTGCTGAATGAAAACCGCGAAACCACATTTTGACCCATGCTGACTCTCTAGCCGCCTGCTGCTCTGCCCTGTTCCTGTTTGAAGATCCTGCACCAATCTAACATGGGCTGTTTTTCGAGAAGTTCAAAACGATCTCAATCCTCCATTACTGCCTTTGACATTGCTACTCACTCCTCAAAGGACAAGGTAATCGCCAGGTTCTGGACTGGGTTGGAAGGGGTGGCCAGCAATCCTTTATGCCCTGAATTCCTGCCCTTCAAAGTTCGCCAGCAGGAACTATATTCTCCTTGCAGGGCTGTATTACTGTGGGGAATGAAAGGTGGTCATCCCTTCCAAACTGCAGGGCTCAGTTCTGAAGGTTCTGCATGAGGCCATCCTGGCATTCGTTAGGATGAAGGCTCTGGGCTACGCACTTACATGTGGTGGCCTGGCATGGATGCCCCAGATTTCCAGCTGTGCAGTGCTTGCCAGCCAATGCCAGGCTACCAGGCCAGCTCCACCCACTTCAACTCCAGGCAAGGTGAGAGAATGCTGGAGCCCCTTGGTCCCGGCTGCTAGTATGATCTAGCCTGTGCATGGCGTACATTCCTGGTAATGGTAGATTCTTTCCACATCGAGGGAGATAAACTTGGCCCTGCTGCCCCACAACCACTCCAAGCCATTACAAAGGCCACCTAACTAGGGTATTCCATTACCCATGGGCATCCCTGACACCATTGTGCCCGACAATTATGGCCGCCGAATTCACGCTTCCGGTGCGGAAATTGTTTATAAAGTATTATTATAGCCAACCATGGGAGATTACAGGACAACAGCCTCTTACAGGCTGCCTTTTCCGACCCTGCTAGTAACGGGATGGCTGAAAGGGCAGTCAGGTCTGTTAAGGAGGCCCTGGAGAGGTTTGGCCAAGCTGACCGTCACTCTAAGCTTTCTAGGTACCTGCTAACTCAACATACAACCCCCTGTGCCACTACCAACAAGTCCCTGGCCGAACTCCTTATGGGCAGACGCCTGAGAACCACCCAGGATAGGCAACATCCTCATTATGCCCCAGTCACCCCTTTAGGGTCTGATAGCCAGACCAGGAAGTTTGCCTTGCATGACCAAGTGTATGCCCACAATTACGCAGGCCACCCCTTATGGGTGCCAGGGCAAGTCATGGCAGTAACTGGGCCTAAGTCCTAAAGGATCTTGCTGGAGGATGGTTGGACCTGGTGCCGGCACATCGATCAGCTGAGGAGGCGCTAGAGAGTGGCTATCGACGATCCCTGTTGCCCGCCAACCAACACGGACCCACCAACGTTTGCTGAAGCTATCCCGGGGCACTGCGAGCAATGGACCTACCTGGACCATTGCCTGACCCTCTACCAGAGTCACCCGTCGACGAGGTCCCAGTCACACTCCAACGCGGCCCAGGAAGCGGAGGAGTTCTTCCCTGCTGCAGCTCCACCAGGACTAAGGCGATCCGGCTGCCTGCATAGGCACCCGGCCTACTTGAAGGACAACGCATGCTCCTTGCCAGGGGAAAGGAGTGTTACATTCATACGCAGTCTTCACTCCGGTCCACGCTTCTGGCGGGAGCGCGAACTGCTCCCATTGGTTGATGCCGTTTGATAGCTGGCTATAAAAGGAGCTGTCAAACGGCATCAGATGTTGCCGCCAGCTGACTGCCTGTTAGACCCGGCAGTCGCAGCAACCCTTTATTCTTGTAATAAAGTTACTTGACTGTTAGCTCCGTGTTTGCCTCGATAATTACCGCCGCTCTACAACACCTTCTTTATCTTATTTATTTCACTGTCCTGCATATAGACATCACAGAAATTATTTTTTCATATGTGTACTGATTCTTGAGTTAACAGATTCTTACCTATTAGGAAGGCAATATATTTTCCTTTTCCATAAAGAATTGTGTACTTTCATGGTGATGAAAGCTAAAATTGTATTTTTGAAGAAATGAGCAGATCTCATGCAATATGAGTTAGCACAACAAATGGATTATTTATATAGAGAAGATAAAACTAAAGACTATCTATTTTTTCATTTTGTTCTGGGCAGAAAATGGAAGGAGTTGTCTCTATCCTTTTTATCTCCATTATTCCTGAATTTCCTTTCTCTCATTTTCAAATTGTCCATTCTTCCACCTTCTTGACTAATGGTAGAAAGAGAGGAGATATGACCTCTTGTTATTCTTTGCCAGAAGTCCATCTATTTCAGAATTTTTTCTTTCATTTGGAGGAGGTGAAGCAATCTCTGAATCTCACCAGCTATTATACCTTGTCTTTAGTTAAATCCTCTTCCACTAAGAATTGGGGCTGGTGATTTTCTTATGAATATTTTGCCAATGAAATTCTTAGAGGAGGAGTGATATGGATATATTGTCTATTGGCTCCCGAATGGGCAGTTTGTGTGGTCCTCCCAATGAATGAGGTATTCCCATATGCAACTCTGCTTCAAGAGTCTAAAATATTCCCTACTTCAAGTTCTTCCTCCTCTGTCCAATTTAGAGAGAGAAATCAAGAAGGATATTCTGGGATACAGGAATGGTAGGTATGGCAGTGTGTTTTCCACATAACTGGAAGCTGAGGTGAAAGGCCAAAAGACCAGTCAGTGCTGTTAAAAAGAAATGATGCAATAACCTCATATCCAGTTTCTTTTTTAGACCATCATGTGGAAGGGAAGAATGTGGTAGAAAACCAGATATGGATTTTAACAGCAACAGGGAAGCTTCATACCAATGACAGTCAACAGACCCTTCGTAGGAAGTTCTGGCATGATTTAGGTGATCCTTAAAAAGACTTTGAAATAACTGAAGTTCTTGGAAGTAGAAACGCCCAAGAATGGGGAAATTTTAATTTAAACTTCTTTCATAATTTCAGAGACAGATTCTATGGTCAGTGCAAAAATTGCCAATTTTCATAGAGAGTCATACTGCAATGAGTGTGCATAGTAGTTTCCCTATTAGATAGGAGGTGATGAAAATTAACTTATGTACTATGTTTTCCAAAGGAAGATTAATTCTAGCAGGACTTCAGTATGATTTTTTTCCCTCCACTTTGGAAATAAAATATTTAAATTCAGTTCCAGCAGGATCTATAGAGTGTCCTTTTTAATCACTGAACACTGGCTACCCTACACATTTGTGATTACAGCAGCCAGTAAATTCTGTGTAAAATCCAATCAAGCTGCTCTGTGGAGTTGTGTATTTTGATCAAACCAAATAATGGGTCCAAGAACTTCAGATTATATCAAACTCACAGAAAGTAAAAAGGCAAATTCTTATCAGTTGAATTTAGAGTCTTCTAGATAATATTTGCCAATTAAAATACCCTCTAAATCTGCCCCTGATGTGTCAATGGTTTCATGGCAGTCTTTTAACTAAAAATAGAAACTATGCACTCAAAATTCCAGTAGGAGACTGCATATTATAAACCTTTAATTTCCATTTCCTCAGATGCCCAGGCTTAAAAAATTGCAATTTGAAAAGGTAGTTGTAGGATCCCTAGAGATTAAAAAAAACCCTCTCTACCAACATACTAATTATGTACAGTATATGATAACTGATTTAAAATGGAAAGTTGTGTTTCAGAAGAGCATGAAAATGCTGTTATTTTTTTCCCTTTTATTTAAGCATGCTGTTTATTCTAATTACAAAAGTAAACCTGAATGAAGAGCTTGCAAATATCTAACTTTAAGTCCTGCTCCTGCCATTATTAAAAAATAAGATGCATTTGCCTCAATGGATAAATTCAGCAGTAAGCCCATTCAGAATTAAATATCACAAAAAGCCGGGATGCAAAATATAGCTGTTTTATAACCAGTTCCAAAGTAAAGATACTAGCTACAGCCTGTATTTAAGAGCTGAGTTTCAGAGTCTGCAAATTATTTATCTGCAATAAAAGAGCCACTTAAGGTATTTGATAATATTTGGCCTAAAATGAAAGCTGGATGGTACACTCATAGTTTTGATCATTCTCATGTAGCTTTACTATATAGGAGGATATTGACTGGTTCTCTTCCAATATGGTTTCTGATTGTGTTTGGGACAGAAACTGTCTAAGCCTCATGTATTATTTATGCCATACAACAGTTGTGTAAATGTTTCTCAACCTCAGTGACTTTAAGATGCATAGACTTCAATTCCCAGAATTCCCCCGGAATTTGAAGTCCACATATCTTAAATTTGTTGAATGCATCTTTGATTTTGTTTTTTCCAACAAAGTAGAGATTTTGTGAACTGGTATGGGAGAACAATGATAGTAGCTCTATTCTTATCAGTAATGAGGGATTGTGCTAGATGAAAAGACATATCTTGCCCCCTATTCTTTTCAATATCTACATAAAACTAATCATGTGAAGATGTAATCCAAAAAATTACTGATTATAGACAACCTGCAAATGTATTAAATAAGTCAACAAATGCTTCTTATATAAATTAATCTCAAGGAGGTGATATAAAAAGAGTTTGGGAATGAATGATCACAAGTAAATGAAAGCTTGGGATGGTAACACTATTTGGTGGGTGGCCTTTCTTTCAAAAGTGGTGCATTGAAATTTCATTTTAATGGAGCCATTGTGTATACAGAAAAATGACAGTTAATCCAAGCAAGAATTGGGAGTGTGGAAAATAGCTATTGTTGATAAAAATATACACCTGATTCTTGCTTCCTCCTAAAGAGACAGGTATATGAGTTGAGTGTTCTGGAAATAGCCTTTATAAAGGAGGCACTAATAATACCTTTCTTAGAAAAATATTTTGATCAACTTTGCTGTTTCACAAGTAGTAACATTCTCTAGAGATCTTGTATCTCAATTCACCAGTGCATGCTTGATAATTGCAATATATTGTTCAGCAACCACAAACCAGCAGCAATAAAGCTTGCCAGATTTGGTTCCTGCTATACACACATATTGTGTACCCCAGTTTATTAATATGTGGGACAGAATAGACCCTAGTGTGGTGCCTTTGTATGTGTATTCCTTTTATAGCTGCAGGTCATTCAAATAATCCCTCACATAAGTCTTTCAAGGCTTTAATGTCAGTTTTATAAGCCTTGCTTTTTAGTCCATCAATATAGAACTGTGGGATTAGCCAGTATTAGAGATAACACTCTTTCCTACACTACTTCTCTGTCTTTGGAATATTAAAGCTTCCTGTTTGCTGACTTTTTTGAATATTCTAAAGTCATTTTTGCTTTTCATTGTTTGTTGTGATTGACATTTATGAGTTCTGTATCTGCTCAGCTGCATTCTGAATTTTGTAGATTTTATAAATTTCTTGTTTTCTGGCAATTGTACTTGTTCTAATCTCTTTTGGGTTAATTTTTACATGCTGGACTTTAGGGATTTATCTACAGCTATTATTTTGTGATAATTTAATTTATATTTTAATTGTTTTTTTTACTGTTTTAAAACAGCTCATGTATTCTGCATTTTGAAGTAGAATCTGCTACATCAAAGTTCTTAAGAGGAAAATGTGGCTATACATCTAAATATATTTAATAGCTTCAATTCATTGTTTCTAGCCCTTTTTTGAGTATCACTGGTTAGAGAAAGAAGTCCTTGTTAGCTAAAATACTGTGGAAACCAAACGCACATGACCTTGAAAAATTATCTGGCACTTATTTGTATAGCATTGTTGTTTCCTGAAGGAAAAAAAATATTTGAATAAGCAAGGTGTATAAAGAATTTGGGCTATCAACCTGACCACAAGAACACATGTATCAGTGCACCAACGTGCCTACCATCCCTGTCCTATTGTTTCTTTTATTTTTTGTTGTTTTCTTATATGTATCCATTTCATGTATTCATAACTATGTTTATACTTATACCTGTTATCCAAAAACCTCTTGTCAAAATAAATAAATAAATAAATGAATGAATGAATGAATGAATGAATGAATGAATAAATAAATAAATAAATAAATAAATAAATAAATAAATAAATAAATAAACACTCAATTTAGCATTTCTTGGGTGTGGGAATTTGAGGTAGAAAATGAATGCTAAAACACTTGCAAATGTTTAAGACACTAATGTTACACACAAGGTCCTCTGAAATACATCCTAAAAATAGTTCACATGCTTTTGGAATAAAATCTCTACAAAAAAGAGCTGGTACAATCCTCAAGCCATTGGAAGATACGCATTCCTGTCCTAAATTTTAAGGGCCCTTTGGGAAATGTCTAATCTCTTTTAAAGCAACTTTTGTTCTTTATTGCAAATATTATTGATTGCAAATTATTGTTCGTACCACCATGTCTTCTAACATTTATATATAAGACTGAGTTGCACATTTTCTTATAATGATTAGAATAACATCACTTAGTTAGAGACTGCAACTAAAGAACAAAGTAAATAATGAATAATGGTAGAAGGAAAACCAATAAACATTTAAAGTCATACTCTTTAACATCAATCCTTCATGAGTGAATGCTTTAGCTAATTTTTATGATACAAGAATAGCATCCCAAATTATTCCTTGTGCCTGCAATAATAGCTCAGTTCAAATTAATGGGACATGTATCAATTATTTTAACAGAAATATAACCAGGATTGATTCACTGGTTTTATGTGAGAGATGATTGTGAAACAGAATGCATGACTGAATTCCAAAGGGCCAGATGTGAGAAATATTTAAAACACCTATTTATATCTTTTGCATGAAATAAAAAGAAAATGTTTGCAATTGGAATCACTTACAATTTAATGAACAAACAGATGTATTAAGGTTGATCAAATCATCATTCTTTAAATAGACCCAAGAAAAGTTGTATGCATATGGCACACATCTAACAATGCAGTTTTGTAAAAAAAACTTATAACACATCTATAATTTGGGGTGTTGAAACTACTTTCGTTTTCTAGTTGTTTTGGAAATACATATATCCTTCTCAACTATGGTGAGAATTTATATGGTACTGCTGTTAGGTACAGTTAAACTTTATGGAAAATACAGCCAGCCTAATCAGATACTTCATAATCAGGTACAAGAAAGCACAGATCTTCATGTTTCACATATATGTGGTGATAAAAATTTGCTATCTTGATCAGTGGTGGTATTCTACCAGTTCAGCCCAGATCTGCCAAGCTGGTAGCAGCAATGAGCAGCGGAGACCAAACTGGTTTTCTCCGTCACTCTGCCAGCTATGTTGTTGGATCTACCTGCTCACCCGGGCTCCCATAGTCACTTTTATCCTCTGAATTTGAAGCGCAGCTGCTTTGTGCGGCACAGAAGAGTGTCACACAACAGCTTCTGAAGTGACTGGGATCATGCAGGCTTGCAGGAGGTGAATTAGAATGCTTCTGCATCTGTGCAAATGCCACTGTGCCTGCGCAAAGTGTGTGTTTGGCACACGAGCACATGCAAAGCACGCCCACCAAGCCATGCCCACTGAACCGGTGTTTAATTTATTTATTTAATATTTAAATTTTTAAATAATTTTTTTAAATAAATAAAATTTAATATTTAAATCCCACCACTGATCTTGATACAATAAAAGGCCCTATTCTTCATGTACAAGCTAGTTAGAAGAGCAGGTGGAAAAGTTAGATGTAACTGAGAAAACAGAGTCCCAACCCCATGGATTTTTCCAATTGTGTAAGCTGTATAATATTTATTATAGATAATGTTTGACAGATTGACATAACATTATATGGACTACTTCTTTGTTTAAATAACGTAAGGACCTTTTTCAGAGGCAGGATGGATCTATCAAGTAGGCTATAAGCATATCCAAAAATAAATTCTGAGTGGCTAAGAAACATAAGGTTGGATGTAATAACATTTGGTAAAGACAATTAATTTTGTTATCCACATTTCATATATTTCAAGATATTATTATTATAAAATGTTATTATTACAAAATTAGTGAACCAGCAAAATGATGTGGATATAATTTACTTGGACTTCAGTAAGACATTTGATTGTTGATTGAAATCTATTACTTGATAAGATAGAAATTGTGGGTCAGACAACATCACTACCTGATGGATTTGCTGACCAAAAAGACTCAATATGTAGTCCTTAATGGAATTGCATTTATATGGAGGGAAGTATGCAGTGGGGTAACTCAAGGCTTTGTCTTACAACTAGTATTCCTCAATATCTTCATCAATGCTTTAGACAAGGGGATAGAAAGGGGACTCTGTGGAAATAAACCAATCCATGTTTTGAAGTGGCAGAACCCCATGCAGAGAGCAGGACAAAAGACTGAACACCACTTTCACAGTTGAACTGAATCATTGCAAGGAAAGCTGCTCTGTCTTTCATTTGAACTTCAGTCAACTATTTTATATTATGTTAGTCTTATGTAGCACAAAGACACAGTGATTCAATAACTCTTTCAAAATTAAGCAGTTTATTGAACCAAGAAATAAAAGATCCAAGAGGACAAAACTGATATGTCTCATGCTGGTATATAATAGAGAGGAGCATTGCTGGAATGATCTTGTTTTTAAACATGGTCACCTTTAGTTGTGAATGAATGGAGCACAGAGAAATAAAAAGTTGTATCAAATTTGAGTGTGCTTCATAAGGTCCAACCTTGCTTTCTTAATTTTTTCTGCAGATTTTCACTGCTGGCAGAATATACCTATTGCCAGCACTGTATCTTTCCATATTAGACTGGTCCCTCCGTCTAAGCAAAGAAGAGAAGAGAAAGGCAGGAAAGAGGACTAGCATCCAGCCTCTACTGGCCCTACCCCAGGGGTGGGATTCTACCTGGTCAGACCAGTTCTATAGAATCGGTTGTTATGATTCTGCACAGTTTGGAGAACTGGCAAATCATGCCACTAGCTGGCCCAGCCCACTCCTTACCTGGCAAACTTGCCTGCTAAGTTGCTATTTTATCCTTTTTTTCCCGACTATCAGCTAGCTGTTCTGCTGTGTCGGGAGATTTAGTTAGCAAGCAGGAAATCACTGAATTTCTTTGTTTCTAGCTAATTTAAAAGCAGAGCTGAACCTTCCTTAAGTCTGAAGCTTCTATTTTTCAGTGCAGACTCATGTAGCCGATTGCAGAATGGTAATCTCTGAGTGAATTTGTGATTCTGTGAGCAACTCAATCTGCTGCCTGCTTTGCCTGGTTTTAGGTAAAAAATGTTTTTTTAAATAAAAAAATCAATATTTATATACATGGTGTGTTGTGAGTTAATTTTGTGAGTTGGCTTGCAAGCAAATTTTATGTGACAGACTCAAGTAGCAGATTGCAGAAAGATAGGTATCTTAGTGAATCTGTGATTCTGTGAACAACTCAATCTGCCTGCCTGCTTTGCCTGCTTTTGTGTAAAAGTTGCTCTTTTTAAAAATAAAAAATTCAATATTTACATAAATATTTATAATATTTACATAAAAGCCATGCTCAGCCAGTCACATGACCAAGTCGTGCTCAGTCAGCAAGCCACAGCCACCCAGTCACATGACCACCAAGCCATACCCACAAATCAGGCCACACTCACAGAACTGGTTGTTAAGAAATCTGAATCCCACCCCTGCCCTACCCCTGCTACCTAGTGCTTCCTTTGCAATTTTTTTCTTTTTGTAGCAAAGAGAAAGAAAAAAGTTAAAGGAAACCCTAGCTATTAAATTGGGGGGTGGGAAACAGTGGCATGACTCATGGTTACAGAAAAAAGGAATTTTCCACTCATAGGGAACATGGATTTTGATGCTCCTTTTGGAACAGACAAGGGGAACACCACAACCCCCGTATGTATATTATTCCTTCTGCCTAGCAAAGAGGAAACCAATCATGGCCAGTTTTGCTGGAGTCCAAGGAGTCAACATGGACACATTGAAGTTTGAATTAAAGCTGACAGTGGCTATTTCTCTGCCTTTTCCAGCACCTTTCCCAGCCAAATCTATATTCACTTTTCCATCCTTTGGCACAGTGCATTTCACAGAGACCAAAAGGGAGTATTGTTTAGGACCATCATCTAGAAAGATACATGAGATGTTTTCTTCTCCCACCTTACCAATCACCAACCTTATTAGGGAATTAGTTGGTCTCTAGTAAATGGATGGCCAATCTGCCCTCTGCAGCAGGAATATGTAGTTAAGACATAGAAAGGGACTTGTAGTCATCAAAAGTATGAAGGAGGAACAGATCCATGGGAGCTAGGTGTGGAAAATCACCTTGGGATCAAACTTTCAGGCAGTGAGAATGGTATTCCATCATCCTGGCTGTGGATATCGATATAAGCAAAGTTTTAGAATTCGTCAAATATGTTATTTATACCTAATAATAGTATATATTGGGAAAGTTCAGCTTTAGTTTTATGTGAGCTGTGTAGAAGCAGATATTTATCATATCACTTCTGGCAAGATGATCTGGTTACCTTTATTCTGCTCATATTTCTGATTGTCAGCATTTTCAGAAAAAAAATACAGTAAATGCTTCAACATATGCATTCCACTAATTTTCCTTTCCTGTCCTTGGTTCAGTTATATTTTAATTATAGCCTTTTGGGATTAGTTATGAATACTTGGTATAAGTAAGCTTCATTTTGTTCTCCATTTTAATTTTGCTAATTTGCTAATTTGCTAATGAAAATGTTTTTTCTGAAAGATCAGATATTATGAAGTGCACCTTCCTGTGACAAGAGATTTTGTTTTTGAAGAAAAATATTGTTAGATGACATGTGGTGAGGTAGTGCATATAAAAAGCATTACAAATGTTAGCTTGCTTGGACAAAAGCTTTGGTTTTATGTACTACGTGTTAGACATGCAGAAAGTTTTTCTTGTTAGTGAAAACTCTGAACAGTATAGCTGTCTGAAAATTGTAACCAAATACTATTAAAAGGAATCCTTTCTTTCTTTCTTTCTTTCTTTCTTTCTTTCTTTCTTTCTTTCTTTCTTTCTTTCTTTCTTTCTCTCTCTCTCTCTCTCTCTCTCCCTCCCTCCCTCCCTCTCTCTCTCTCTCTTTGTTGCTTTTGAAACTGATCCCAAAAGACAGTAGTAGGTCTTTGCTTGCCTTGAAAATGCATCTCAGTAGGATTTGTTGTGAGATAAATTGGTGACTAGAATTTCACCACCCTCTAGGGAGTGCTTAATGAGCAGGCTTGCTTTATTGTTAGGGGAAAAATGAAACAAAGCATGAAAAGATTCCAATCAAAAGAAGTGAGATAATCACTTATTTATTAGGTCTCTTCCTTTCTCAAAGGTACAGTTTAGCTAATTCAGTGCAGACATTTAAATGTCTTCATCTGATTTTGCCTCTATATTATTGCAGGTGATGTAGATTATTTGCTTGAATTTTCTCAAACGTTGGCAAGTGCTCCACTGCCTACAGTCCGCCAGTTCCAGGCTTAGAGCCTGCTGTGGAGAGAATTGTCCAACTCATTCAGAAATTGCAGCAACTGTACATTGGGAATGTGCTTAAGTACACAAAACAGACTTGTAGTAAATAATGAGTAGAGAACTGTAGAAAGGGCCATCTGCCTGCCAAAGGAAAAAGCAGCAGGGAACAAAGAAGCCCTTGTAAGTTTGTTACTGTTAAAGTGGTGATTTATAATTATAGCATGAAGCCTCCATGACATTTTCAATTTTCAATGGAATTTTGGTAGTAGAATAGTAGAATCTAAGAAGCTGTTTATGTTCTTACAGGAAATAAGAGAAAAGTGTGACATTCTGTATATCAATAAGAACAGCAGATACCTTCCCATCCAATTTTTGTGTAATGAGTCAGAGGCACTCCAACAATTAGGTAGAATGTGGGCATTATTAAAGGTGGGAGAAATCTTTGTATCCATTTCTTGAATTCCCTTCTATTAGAAAATACAATTGTGTGGGTTCTTTAAATTGTATTGCTGCTATCACAAATTAGTTTTCTGCCCTCACATGGAGACATCAGAGTCTCATCAACAGTACTGATCTTCCAACTTGTTTTTTCACCTATCCTCAATCTACTTATTAATTATTTCCAAAAACTATAAATGTCAACATGCAGCTACATTAGTAAAATATCACAAAGTCTTTTTAACCTTTAAGACATGTCTGAAGGATCTAGGGCAACTCACCATAGCCAACTCATTGTGGTCAACTCGTTATGGCCAACCTGCCAAAACCAACTGAAAGTGACTAACTCCCCGCAGGACAACTCATATTGGCCAACTCGCCATAGCACAACCTGCTGCAGGACAAGAGTTACACTAATATCAAATAAATGGTGGAATAGAATCATAAAAGAAAGGATGCAAAAAGGAAGGACAAAATGAAATGTGAATAATTAAATTGAATTGTTGAATTATCTCACAGTAAGTTGGCATGTGGCAAGTTGGTTGTGGTGAGTCGGCCATGTTGAGTTGTCCTGCTCTGTTGTGAAACATATATCATAAGTGATAATTTCATTAAATAAACCTTTTAGGATACTGGCTTTAATTTTCTACAATATGTTTTAAGGTCATTTTTTGGTTGCATCATTTTTGGTCAGCATCAGTTTGTGAAGGCCAAACCATTTTGTGAGTAAAGAACTGTGCCAATTGACTGCAGTGATTAGTAGATTTCCTAGGCTAGGAAACCATACACAAACAATTGCTTATTATTCACTGTCTAGGTAGAACAAATGAAATGCTTTGACATGGAAACTTGTAAAGACACTTGAAAAACAGAAATTATCTTTTTCATGATCCATTCTTTTACAAACTTGTCCTCCATGCCCTGGATCCATCTTTTACCTTAAGTTTGTAGCTTGATGGTTCCCACTGCCAACCCCTATCTTCCAAGAATGTCTTGTATGACATCCTTCCTCTATGCTGGTATGCTAGAAAGGTAAGAATCTCACAAACTGTACCACCTTTCTGCTGATTGAAAGATAAAAAGGCAAAGAAATGAAACAATCCTATTAGATATCCTCTTGACCTAATGGTATAGAGGCAGGTGACTAAATTAGTTCTTCACTTTTTTCCTTGGAAGATACACCCATCTTACCAGAGAATAAAAAAGAAATCACTAAACTTTTTTTTTAAAAAGAAAGAAATACAAAAGCATATATTAATATTTAGATGCAAACATTTAAAGGTGAACAGGATGTATTTCAGAGTTGTTGAGTATGCAGTAAAAAACTGTTTAAAAGAAATGTCTAAAAGAAAATGCCATGCGCCAATCAGAACAGAGAATAATGCTGGCCCAAATTGATAGCCTATATATACTGGCAATCACACATTACATCTTGTGTTTCTCCTGAGTCAGTTGCAATGTGATCTGATATAGGAGGACATTTTCATGAGCACTTTGCTTTGGACTGATCATTTTTCTGATTTGTGGGGGCAGGGGATTTAGTGGTACTGCCACCAACTTCTCCCCTCCCCCCTGCAGAAGTAGGATCATTAGGCAATTAACAGACCCGAATGGGATCCAAAAGGAACTTAGGGTTTTCCCTGAGGATCTGATGGGCAGTTTGTTTGAGGCCTGAATGACTTACTGCCTGGAATAGACATAGAAAGAAGGCCTTGGTTGAATGGTTTCTATGTGGCCTAAGGTGAGATTGGAACTTTTGGTCTCCTGGTTTCTAGCTTGATGCTTTAACCACTACACCAAACTGGAGGTTTATCTGTGACCTAAGGGTCACTTATAGTGCAAGTGGGTATGGTACTGAAAGCAGTTCCAATAAGGCTCCACAGCCATTTGCACTACTCAGGTGACCCTGAGGAAACAGATAAACTTTCAAGTGGCCTCAACAACTCTGTAAAATAATGCAAATAACCAACTGTGTGCAAGGAATATAAATCCTTCCATTCCCCACCATCCAGTCAAAATTGGAGAAGCTTCTTGGATGAGAAGCAAAACGTCTTCAAAATAAAATAAGAAAGTTCAGTTGCCTCTTGTAAAAGCACCTTTGGGATAATTATATGTGTCTCTGAAACAAAATGAAGACTGTGGTTCCAATTTTATATTCCAACTTATATGCAGATAGCAACATTCATTGTAATGCTATTAGGCAAGCAGAATGATTACTGGTGGAATGAGAATGTGGAAATATTATCCAGGGAGTTTCCCAATAGGGAATCTGCATTCCAGTTCAACATCTTAACCACTATACCACAATGGTTCTCCTATGAAGATAATTTTCCTCCTCCAAGCTACCATTATTTTTAGTTCAGAATTATGTGTATTTTTCTAGGTTCACTTCCTTCACTATAGTGTTTTAGTCCAGACCTTGTCCTCATTATGATTCTCAAGAGATTTTTAAAATTGTGTAGAGAATCCTGAACAACAATTTAAGGATGCATGAATGAATTGCTGGTAAAGATAAGTGCTAGAAGCTGATATTTATGTTCCATCCACTTAACAGCCTCACAACTATAACAATAAAGATTCTACAATTGTAATTTATCACCTTCTCTCTTATAGGCACCATAAGTGCTTTGAAGATAAAAGGCCCATAGACGAATAAGGAGCCAGGTTTCAAAATACACAGAGTTACAGCATTAACTATTAATTTTAGAGATAAAGCAGTTGGAAATAATTTGCAAGACACACTTGTCAAGGAGTTTAAAGTAAGAAAGTTTGTGGGCATTGGAGGCTGTTACTGTTGTGAATTATTTCAGGGGTAATAAATTACAATATTTAAAGGTTGCACTTATTAATTATTGTTATTTGATGCATTCTGTCTTTATTTGTTTATGCTTATTCTGTTTTGGCCTTCTGTACTATTCCTATGTCTGGAGATATGAAGAAGTGCTGTATCAGAACAGTGCTTTTTAACCCATTATATAAATACCACTGGTGGTCCTTTGGTGCCTGGCGGGTGGTATGCATACCATGGGTTGAAAAACACTGTAAAAAAGTGTAAACAAAGAGTAAAAGTGTAGTTGGGGGATGAGCTGTAGTGGTGGCAGCACCACAGAAGCCTATGGGAGAGTCAGCTGCTGGGGTGTTGCTGGGGCTCTTCTGAGCACCCAGGATTGGCACGTGAAGTTCCAGCTGATCGGTGTTTCCAGGCAGTGCTGGGATTCAAAATTTCTTATTACCAGTTCTGTTGGCGTGGCTTGGTGAGCGTGGCAGGGGAAGGTTACTGCAAAATCCCCATTCCCTCCCCACTCCACTAACCTGCTTTCCAGCTCCATTCTCCTATGCAGGCCAACAAAAGAAGACCCAGCCTATCAGCTGGGACTCAGGAGGCAGAGAATAGATGGGGGCAGGGCCAGTCAGAGGTGATTTTTGCCGGTTCTCCGAACTATTCAAAATTTCCGCTACTGGTTCTCCAGACCTGGTCAGAACCTGATGAATACCACCTCTGCTTCCAGGAGCCATGCAAAGCCTTGGGGAGAAGAGTCAGTTGGAGCTAGACTGGAAGAGAAAAGGAGAAGATTTTGGCAGGAAAGGGAGAAAGAGAAAATATGATGGGGAAAGAGAAGGGGACAGAGAAAGAGAGGCAGAGAAGAAGAGAGGCTTCTTTGAGGCAAGTAGAGGGAGATAAGGGGATAGAACGATGCAAATATTAATGTCACAGAAACAGGCACAAATTGCCCATTAAAAGTGGGTGTACAGATAGTTCTCAACCTACGAGCACAATTGAGCCCAAAATTTATGTTGCTAAGCATTAAATGAGTTTTGTTCTGTTTTACGATGTTTTGTTCCATTTTACCATGTTTCTTGCCACATTTTTTAAAGTGAATCATGGCAGTTGTTAAATTAGTAACACAGCTGTTAAGTGAATTTGGTTTCCTTTGCTTGTCAAGAGGTTACAAAAGGGGTTCACATGGCCCTGGGACACTGCAACTGTCATAAATATGAGTCAATTGTCAAGCATACAAATGCAGATCATGTTACACTCGGGATGCTGCAACCGTCATAAAGAAAAATAGTCATAAGTCATTTTTTCAGTGCTGATGTACCTTCGAACAGTCACTAAGCAAACTGTTGTAAGTTGAGGACTACCTATACTTTATCATTTTTTTCCTCTTTTTGGGGGGGGGGGGTCATCAAGTTTTTGACACCTTGTTAGGCGACTGGTGGTACTCAGGGGTAGGATGTTACCAGTTCTGCCCAGTTCTATAGAGCTGATAGCTCTGAAGAGTAGCAGTCACCGAACCAGTTTGGCCCATCCGCCCACCCGGGCCCTTACCTGTCCTTTATTTCCTGCTTTTTCAACCTCAGCTGCTTTGTGTGGCTCAGATGAGGTGGAAAAGCAGGGAAATAGAGGCTTTTCAAATGCTGTGCACCCGCACACAGCACTTTTTAGTTGTCCAGGCAGCACAGTCTAAGGTTTTTTTACACGTGCGCACAGCAAAATATAGTCACCAAACCGGTAGTAACACCAGTTGAATCCCATCCCTGGTGGTACTCAATATTTTGCCATATCCTAAAAGTGGTACAGTCCGTGAAAAGGTTGAAAAGCACTATACTAAAAGACCTCTAAAATTTCTTCCAACTCTGTTATTCTGTTATTTCATTACTCTGCTTTCTGTAAAATCATTGAATTGAATTTCAAAGATCTTTTGTATAGAGTGACAACTCCTGTGTGAAGTGTCTAATAGTTCCTGTATAAAGTATATAGAATTCTCCTGTATAAAGATCTCCTGTATAAAGTCAATACAGATGGTGTGTGTGTGTGTGTTTGTGTGTGTGTGCATGAACATGCAAGTCTCTGGCTATTAATCATGCTAGAAAAAAAAATGATATCCCTGCTGTTTTAACATACTTTTTTTTTCAGTATTCCAAACGTGAAATGAACTTCTTTAAAGAAAAATAATGGTGCATACACATAGGTGCAACCAGTTGTGTTTTTATTCTTTACATTGAAGAAAAACCCAGCAATATCAGAAATATTGGTAGAAGTGATAGAAAGACGTAAAATACTGTTGCTATTTTGTGTTAAGGATAGGTGCATAAAACTTGTTCGTTCTGAGTTGAATTTAGGTTTTAATGTTTGTGGAAGAATCCTGATCTTTGGGGGAAATTCAATAACTCTGAAGTCGGAGAGCTTGCATTTTTCTGCATCCTGTTGCTGCATTTTTCTGCATGCTGTATTTTTCTGCAGTGGTGGTAGTGGTGATAATTGCATGCTTCCATCTTCTTCCTTTTTCATTTTAAAAGTTTCCCCTCCTATGGCAAAGTATGAGACGAAAATTTCCTTAGGCCAGATAAGGAGCAAAATTCAAATTTATCAGTTCAAATGTATTACATTCCCAAAGTTTCTTGAGAATTCTTATAATAAAACAAACAAAGAAATTAGAAGATAAAGTCCCAATCCTTATACTTACCTAAATTATTACTATGAGACAGTGGGATCAAATTTAATGTATAACAATTTATAGAATAAAAAATAGGATACCAAACCATATATTAAACAATTAAGAACAGAAATCTGTGGTCTACCCTTAAAGCTTGAGGGTATATCATATCATCTTATGCTCTCATCTTTTACTATAATTGTTCAGAATTTCTCATTATACAGTTAAGAGACTTTAAGCCAAATTCAAAGGAAAAGAAGAAAGAGATATTCTCTGGAATATACCTTGATGGAGAAGGTAGATCATTCATAATCTGTGATTTAGAAGTAGACTAAATCATATCAATATAAAACTTAGGGAAAATCCAAAATAAGTCAAAACTTCAAAGAAACTGTATCAAAGGATTTCTCAGCATCCTAAGAAATTATAGCTGATGGGTCTAATCTATTTTGAATTAAAGCAGGATCTGTAGAGCATCATTGATTAAAAGTCTGATATTGTCAGAAGCTTCTCAGCCCTGCATAAAATCAGCCTCAGCTGGATCCTCAATAGTTCAAAGAACTGCTGTGGTCTAGGGGCTAAAGTGGTTGTTAAAATTTTAGCATCCACTTTTATCAAAGAAATCCATCTATAATTAGAAAACATAGTAGGATCCTTGCTGTTTAGACACAATGCTGATAACTGTCTCATTGTCAGCAAGAAGAAATGTTACCATTTATTTTCAGTAGAGTATGAGATTAGAAATCCAATGTTTGGACCAATCCAGTATGATATAATCAGACTATTGAACCTTCCCAATTTCAGCTGTAGGACTACTATCAGAAACTATAAAGCTTATGTGATAATTCACCTCAAATAAATAATTTGCTGGTGTCCCTTAGCAAATCAAAAATGTAATGGAATTTCTATTGATATGGAAAAAAATGGTTCTTCACAAGTGATTTCTATTTATCACTTATCTATTTCTATTTATCACTGGGGGAAAATGATTTCTTCAGATCCATATTTCCTAATAAATCTGTTCATTGTAAATTATATTTACTAAATTATATTTACTATGTCACTGCTTTGGCAAGTGTCAGAGCAGTGAGCAGGTGCCCAGGCAATTGGTTCCTTTGGCTCCAGAGACAATAATGCAGTATTGCAGGCTAATTTTTTAAACCACCAGCAGTTTGATTTTCATCGGCTCAAAACCTTCCATCCTTCCAAGGTTGGTAAAATGAAGACCCAGATTGTTGGGGCAATATGCTGATACTGTCAACCACTTAAAGTGGGCTGTAAAGCACTATGAAGCACACCCACTATGAAGCTCACATATGAGTCTAAGTACTATAACTATAAGAAAACTGTATAACTACAGTATATATAACTATATACTGTATATTATAACTATAACTATTATAACTATATATATATGTGTGTGTGTGTATGCACGCATGCTATTTCTATAAGCAAACTATACACACACACACACACAGAGTTGTAGTTTGCAGTTATAGTTATAGTTTGACCTGATCTGGTATATATGAAGGACAGATAAACAATCTGGTTAGCATTATAAATAAATACTTCAGGAACAGAGGTGGGATTCAGCAGGTTCTGACCAGTTCTGGAGAACCAGTAGCGGAAATTTTGAGTAGTTAGGAGAACCGGCAGGAGATTTTACAGTATCTTTCCCTTGCCATGCCCACCAAGCCATGCCCACAGAACTGATAGTAAAAATAAAATAAAATTGAATCCCACCACTGTTCAGGGGAATTTTTATGTAGTTTTTTTTACAGTTTTTGGTATATTAAGATGACATCTTATTACACAGTTTTATATAGATGTTTAAGTGGTACTGATTGTAACTTGCTCTCTCCCTGTCCCATCCTTTTCATATACTCTTGCTGAATTTGTATGTACTTTAACTGAAAGAAATCTGAATATTTTATAGGCCTCAGTTTCATATTGTATTACCAAGCCTGTAGCTATCATGTCTTACACGTAGATATTATTTCTGGAGCATGATACAAATCAATTTTTCTTTGTAAAATGAATTTGATTTAATTTTCATGTAAGAATAAATGTGTTTTTACCAACCTATTGCTACTGCTATGGCTACTGTATCTAGGCTGCATAAACCCACGTAGCCATTAGACAGTTAAAAAACACTTAAATGTTACTATCATCTATAGATCTTTTGGATTTTTGCAGCTAAAATATTATAGACCTATATGCTATTTTTATTGGTACAGTCATATATTTTAGACTTAATTATTTTGAATTATTTCTGATAATGAGTCACTATTGCTGAATTATTTCAGCTTATTTCTATAAATAAGGATGATGGAGTTTTATGCTGGATTCATTAAAAAAACTAACTGCAGACTTACTGTGTTTATTTTATTTATTTGCTTGCTAAGACCTAATATGCTGTTTGAATGCAGTACAACTTTGAGCAGCTTACTGGCCCTTCTTTCAACAGATTAAAAGAAAAAACAATATAATAACATAGCTGTGAGCAGTTACAACTAAAATTATAGCAAGTGTCAGCAGCTGAGATTACTGCAATACCAAATGACACCTATTCATTCAGCCTCAGCTTCATGACCGGGTTTATGGGCTTCACCAATTTGTTTTCAATGTTTTTCCAAGACCAATAAAAAGTAAAGAGGATTCTAGACCATCCGTCTGATGTTTTGCTCCTTGTCCCATTACATTCATTTATCAAGCTGGTCATTTAGGAAAACAGCAGGAGTCTACTTAAAATTGGCTGATAATTGCTTTTTGCTCAATGACTCAGTCTGTCAGGAAGCATGTTTTATTATTGTGACTTTCTGTTTATTTCAAGCTGTCTTTAAATGTGGGATAAGCATGGAAAATAAAGCTGATATAAGTTCCGATTTGATTTTTCTCTATTGTCCCTCTCTTCCACTTTCATTTCTCTGTTTTGAAAGGATAAAGGAAGGTCCTTCCAATGTCATTTTCATCAAGGCTGATGGGCAAAATAGCAATTATTTTCTGCCTGTTATCTGAGAGTCCATCAATTCCCCCATTTGGCAGATGATCCATTGAATGTCAGGAAGGAATGACTTGACAGTTTGTGATGCAACAGAGGGATCAGAGGAGGACCGTATGTGCAGACCCTCAGGGAATAGGAGACTAAAGGTCCTGTCAAATCATTCCAATTGGCTGGATAATTAGTATAGATTTCAGACATAAAAATGGAAGGTTTCAAAGTATGTTGTCTAGGACATCAAGATATCAACACTCTTTGCAATTTCCAAAACAGAAATATGCACACAAGTTGTGCACACAGAAATCATTGCTTGTGAATTATTTTCGCTGAGATGGTATATAGGTAGTCTTTGACTTACAACCCCAGTTGAGTCCAAAATTTATGTTGCTAGGTGAGACATTGGTTAAGTGAGATTTGCCCCATTTTACCTTTCTTGCCCACAGTTGTTAAGCAAATCACTGCAGTTATTAAGTTAGTAACATGATTGTTAAATGAATCTGGCTTCCCTACTGACTTTGCTTTTGAGATTGCAGAAAAATATCACATGACCCTGGGACACTGCAACCATCATAAATATGAATCAGTTGCCAAGTGTCTGAATTTTGATCAAGTAACCAGGGGATACCGCAATGGCCGTAAGGGCAAAAAATGGTCATAAGTTACTTTTTTCAGTTCTGTTGTAACTTTGAACACTCACTAAACAAACTATTGTAACTCGGGGACTTTCTGTATTAGGGCATGCTGAGTCATTGCAATTCATTGTGAACAACACTTGGCAAGTTGGAAAGATCTTAATTTATGGGTTGTAACTGTCATTTGAGCCTATCTTAACTTGTGAAACTGACATTGGCTTCACCCATCAGAAGTTCAGCTGATTGGTTTGTTTAATTAGGATGAAATATATGATATTGAGTGTAAAGTAGGCATTAAAATGCAGGACTTGTGAGGAGATACAGGTTCTAATTGTTCCTTCGGCATGTTGGGGAAATGATTCTGTTTCAGCCCTAAATTGTGAAGTTAAAAATCATTTATATCCCAAGCCACACTGGGCCTGCATGGTTGATTATAATTTATGAACTTCAATGAAGAACTTTTCTTCTCCAGTGAATATGAAAAAATACATTAGAAAACCTTGTATTTTGTACAAGAAATGATGAAAATACAGAAGCAAAATCTCTAGATGTCACAAGCTTTTTATAAATCATTAAAAAAAATACAGGATGACTGGACAAAATATTTTCATTAGAGTTCCTGAGGATTTTGATTAGTCCTGGAATTCTAAAGAAAAAGACCAAATTTTGATTCCCTGTTCATGTCCACTCATGGTTTTAGTTTTTATAAGACCTCTGAAGTTTGGCTTTTCCACATAGCCTTGGATAATAAAATGTTATGAACTATGAGGTCTTCTGGTTTCATTTGTTATGATGAGTTGGCTGTTCATTCAATACAAATAGTCCTAGACTTACAACAGTTCATTTAGTGACTGGTCAAAGTTTTAACAGCACTGAAAAATATGACTTATGACTGGTTTTTACACTTAAAACTGTTGCAGCATTCCCCATAGTCAAATGACCAAAATTCAGATGCTCAGCAACGGACTCGTATTTATAATGGTTGCAGTGTCCCAGAGTCATCTGATCACCTTTTGTGACATTCTGAAAGCAAAGTCAATGGGGAAGCATTATTTCCTTAACAACCATATTATTAATTTAACAACTACATTTATTCACTTAACAACTGTGGTGAGAAAGGTCATAAAATGGGCAAAATTCCTTTAATAAATGTCTCATTTAGCAACAGAAGGTTTGGGCCCAATTGTGGTCGGAAGTGGAAGACTACCTGTGCTGAGATTTTTGTAATTGTAAAGTAAATGTGGGTGTTCTTAGATTAGAACCTTTTTATTCTATGTATGTAAATAGCCGAGTTCTTTTGGAGTTGGTGTGACATGTTAGCAGAAATAAGTAAATGAATACTTTATTGAATAATATATGAGTAGGATAAGGCAAGGGTTAAATAAAAATAAATGCAAATATAAAATTCAAATCACATTTGCCAGAGTTAAAATACATTGGCAAACCATGCAATCTAAATAACAGTATGCTAGTCCATCAATGGTTAAAAATTAAAAATTGATCCTATTTTGTGGTTCATTCTTTAGCTTTCTACACATAAAGCATCTATTATAGAATTGAATTGAAGAATTGAAAAAATATAGAAAGAATGCATATATTAAGGAAAGCTTTATATTACATGAAATGAAGGATTTTTTTAAATATAATGAGGTAGGATTTTGAAGGAACAAAGTTATTGTGTATGTTCAAAAGTGTAACAGAATGCTTGCAGGCTGATATATCTCAATGTCCTTAAGGAACAGTTGTTTGGACCACATGGGGACATTTTCACCTATTAAAGTACATTAAGGAACTCATTCCAGATAATTATTTGGAAAGAAATTGAAGAGAAAACTCATCTCCACAGTTGCTCTAGATACTGGAAATAGGAAAATGTACAAGTGTAGACTTTTAATTGTTATGTGTATTTAGAATCCCCATCTTCTTCAAATATTCATTATTCTTATACACTGATATCTCATCTTATCAGTCATCTATAATCTCGATTTCAGTCCCAGGTCATTGAAGTGATACAAAATTCAGATGCGCTCACTAGCCAACTAAATGGTCTGAGCCAGGATTGGGATTCAATTTTTTTTAACAACCGGTTCTGTAGGCGTGGCTTAGGTGGTAGGCATGGCTTGGTGGTCATGTGACTGGGTGGATGTGGTTTGGTGGTCATGTTATTGGCTGGGCGTGGCCAACTCAATAGCACTCACATCGAGGCACACATCTTCTCGCCTTGCCTCTCAGGACTGTGGGGATGCTGCAACAGTCATAAGTGTGAAAAATGGTCACAAGTCACTTTTTCAGTGCCATTGTAACTTTGAATGGTCACTGCACATGAGCAAAGTACAGCAAAGAAGGGGAAAAAAACTCCAGAGAAATTCCTGAGACAGGAAGTCTAGTCCTGCTAAGAATGTAATAAGGGTTAACGGAGAGGCAGTTTCTGTAAGCAACACCNAATAAGGGTTAACGGAGAGGCAGTTTCTGTAAGCAACACCAGAATGTTTCCTTCCTGCTTTCCTTACAGGATTAGGCCAGTAATTTCTTCTAACAACGGTTCTCCGAACTGTTCAGAATGTCAACAACTGGTTCTAGCGAATAGGTATGAACTGGTAGAATCCTACCCCTCATCTGAGCCAAGTTTTTCTTGATCAAGCTTGGCTGTTTTTACATGAACCGAATGTCTTTCTATTTGTTTCCTTGAATTTGGTCCAGAACTTAAAGGACAGAATACCACAAGGCTAAATTATAAAAGAACTTGCTGAGGAAGAAATCAGCTGGATATCAAATTAATTACCAAATGCTAATCTTTTTTTTTTTGTAAGAAAAGTATAGAAATATATTAACATTATAAAATGTTGGATTTTTTTCCAAAGGGAATTGTTTATGTTAGAGCATTGAATACTGAATTTTAGTGAACGTTTTGGATCCAAGCAGTAACAGGCTAGAAAGAAAAACAAGCCATGGGTGAAACATTTATCAGTGTGAGGATGATGTTCAACAAATTTATGAGTTTATGAGCAACCAAGGCACAAAGAAAACTTTTAATAACAGCAAATGGCTGACTAATTAAGACTAGCACAAAGATCTGCTAACTTTGCAGCAGATCAATAATGCTCTTTAGCTGAGAGTATAAGAACTAGCCAGAATCCCTACCAACGTTATCTTTATTTTTAATGACCACATTGCAGAAATAAAGGTTTTGTAGCATACAAATGATTTTCACAGTAATTGCTTTTGCTATTAATATTTAATCAGCATAAGAATGGCAAAATTGCTATTATACAAATGTGCTTTACATTTACTATCCAAAAAGGCCTCAAGTGCTATTATATAAGTGATTTTTATTGTTTACAACTGAACTAAATAAAAACAGTGAGTATGTTCCAGGGAAATTTAGGCACACTTTAGACTTTCTGAATTAAATGAAACAGAAGCATGCAAAATGAAACTCATTAGGTATCCCTAATTTTCCATGGGTTGCATTTATTCAGGGAGCAAAGAGACTCCAGTAGTCTCCCCAGCCATATCGTCTTGGGCTAATTGTCCCATGGTGGAGTGTCCTTCATACTTTCTTGGTCAAACCAGATTTAAAACTGTAGTTGATTTAAAACACCAAAAAACTGTAGTTAAGTTTGGCTTCAGATTTTAAACTGCTTAGACTATATTGGAGAGTCACTATGGTGTAATGATTAAGGCACCAGGCTAGAAATCAGGAGGCCCTGAGTTCCACTTGTGCCTTTGGCACAAAACCAACTAGGTGAACTTTTGCCACAACTTCTCTCTCAGTCCTGGAAGGATGAAATGTCAAAGCACTAACAAAATCTTTAACTTGAAAAGAAAGAAAGGAAGGAAGGAAGGAAGAAAAGCCTTCTATTTTCTTAAAAAACCAGGATTATGTGTTCTGTCTCACCTTTCCTCTTTCCCAAAAGATGAAAGAGTACAAACTCACACAAACACAGGCAGGCAAGCGGCTCAGACTTCACAGAGTTAATTCTTTGGAACTTGATATATATTTACTGGCATTCTCTAACACAATCTCTAGCCTTCCCACAGTCGACACTTGATAGTAAATAAAATTTTATTCACAGAAAATCCCCAAGGGCACAGCCCACAAAGAAATATCCTGAAGTGTAAGCTTTAAACTTTGTCCCATTACCAAAGTTTCAGGAGAAAAATACATCCACTTTTTTCCGCCGTGCTGGTGTGTGGCTCAATGACTCAGTCTATCATCTCTCTGACCCTCCTACGCCTCCTACTTTGCTGCTCAACATTTGCTCCCGAGATGCTTCTTAGGATCGAGCCAACACTCTTCCTCTTTACTCCCTGCTTCAGGCGGCTGCTCCGAAATATGCCTTTCCTTCCTGATTAAATCTCAGCATGTTCCTCTCGGCTTGTCCGCATGGAACCTGAGGCATTTATCAGCGAAAGGAAAGTCCTTGGGGAGGAAGGCATTTCTCTAGTTCCTCTCCTCATCTTCCAGGTCCTCTTCCTATGACGAGCTATTAGGCTCGTGAACTCGCTGGGGCGGCACTAACAATTATGTATCGCATGGATTATTTATTTAAATATGACAATAAGAAAGTAGTACAGAAAGGAAATAAGTTATCAGTCATACTATATCTGATCTTCTTGAACCAGATATATTCATTCAAAAAATGATCACATGAGCCCTGGGGACCACTGCAAGCCATCATAAATATGAGCCAGTTGCCAAGCATCCAAATTTTGATCACATGACCATGGGGATGTTGCAATGGTCATAAGTGTGAAAAATGGCCATAACTCGTCTTTTTCAGTACTTGTAACTTTTATAACTTTGTAACCTTACAACTTTTGAACAATAGTCACTAGATGAACTGTTGTAAGCTAAAGACTACTTGTAGTAAGGTGATTCGCATTGCCAAATATGTACTTCTAACTTTCTGATCCTCTGTAGACCTACATGCTTTCCATTCTTCCTTGATGAAATCACTGGAAGAAGAAAAAAGGAAATTAAAATCAGTCACTTTAAGTCTGAATTTTGTGGCATCACAGGAGGCTATAGGACCGTGATGGCGAATCTATCGCACGTGTGCCACAGGTGGCATGCAGAGCCATTTGTGCGGATATGCAAGCCCCAACCAAACTTACCTGCGCTGCACATGCGTGCACGTCCCAGCTGATTTTCGCCCCTTTTGAGGCCAATGTCGCCCTCCCAGAGGCTCAAGGGAATCCTCTGTAGCCTCAGGAGGCCGAAAAACAGGCCTTCTGGAAATTTCAGCCTCCGGAGGGCCTCGGAGCTCGGGACAGGCCAGTTTTGCCCTCCTGGAGGCTTGAGGGAAACCTCTGCAGCCTGGGAAGGCCAAAAAATGGGCCTTCCGGAAATACTGGGAGTGCTGAAACTGGCCCATTTTCAGCCTCCCGAGGCTTCCCTCGAGCCTCTGGGAGGGCAAAAACGGACTCCAATGGTCCAAAAATCAGATGGAAGCTTGCACAGTGCAGGTAGGGGGGAAGGGCAGGGGTGTTACACGTGCATGTGCGGGGGGGGGCACATTGAATTGTGGGTGCTGGCACACAAACGCACGCTTTCAGCACACCACAACAAAAAGGTTCGCTTACACTGCTATAGGATAAGGAAAACTATATACTCAGATGTGAAGATTGCAACTTCCCCAGCATTGCCAATAAATGAAGAAATGAAAATAGTGAATCCATGGAAGTGGATCTATCTGTCTGTCTGTCTGTCTGTCTGTCTGTCTGTCTGTCTGTCTGTCTGTCTGTCTATCCATCTATCCATACATCCATCCAAAAGGTCTGTCTGCCTGCCTGGCTTCCTGCCAACCTACCTACCTACCTGCCTGCCTGTCTTTCTGTCTACCTCCCTATCTACCAATATAGATATATCTATCTACCTACCTACCTATCTACATACCTACCTATCATCCATCTATCGGTCTGTCTGTCTGTCTATCTATCTATCTATCTATCTATCTATCTATCTATCTATCTATCTATCTATCTATCTATCTATCTATCTATCTATCTATCTATCTATCTATCTATCTATCCATCTATTTATCATCTGTCTATACAGTATCCATCTTTCATGCATTACTCTGCTAGGCAATATATTCTGAAGGTAAAGAAATGTCTGCAAGCAAACAGCCAAGCTCAGAAAACACCAAGAGCTCTAAAGATAGTGAATGCCTTTCCAAACAGCCAGGATGTGTTTTTAATCTGATGCCATATGGCTGAAACAATCCATGCAGCAACCTTCGCCATCATTGCGCTGTACAATTATTTTGCTATTATCCCCAGCCAAACTGGCTCTGCGGCACCTTTGGGAGTGTTGGTGCGCTGCAAATTCTTGCAAAAATAAATAAATAAATGATACCAGAGTGGCTTTGAGACTCCATCTGTTATTCATTAGTGCTTAAGATGCAGTCCCAGCTGTGTGATAAAAAAACTTTGAGAAAGTCTGCATCGATATATTTAGATTGTAACTCTATATGCACTCTTTGGAGGCTGACACTCATGTTTGCCCTCCTGTGATGGATTTACTAAATATAATCTTTAGGATTATTTCAGTGACTATATTTTAAACATTCATTTTTCAAGTTGATTTCCCCCCCCCCCCCCC
>BHFT01019661.1:0-16136 GCA_004320025.1 Laticauda laticaudata
CAGTGTTCCGTCCAGAAAAGAAGCGCGTGAGACCGGGTTCCAACTAACAACTCTTTATTTGGTTAACAGCAACAGTCATGGAACATTGGCTCAAGCCGCGGCAGTCCTTTATATAGAGGTTTGCAGGCCGGCTTGTAGATAATGACATCAATTTAATCTTGCCGCCTTTGAGTGGCTTCTTGGATTGGTTCCTAATGAACCAATCCACTATTGGCCTTTTTTGGCCAATCAGAATTGACTACTTGGAACCTTCCAAGTTATACAGAACACTTATCACCCTAGCCAGGATGGCCAGGAATTTAGAATTATTAGAGTTGTAGATCAAAATGAGAAAGCCTAATTTAACAATATTGCAAGATTCCCCAAATCTGATTTGATGTCTTTGTTTTTTTATTTTTCCTATTTTGTTTGTGAAAATAATATGGGGAACTTTGTGTTCTCAGATGTTCTGACCAGTAGTTTGGGCTTATGATAGTTGTAGTTGTAATGACACAGATTCAATATCTCTTTAATAAAATATAGTCCATAATTTCACAATTAATTCAATATTGTTCTTTAATTAAAATCCCAACTGTTAAATCTGGGAGTATTGCACAGCTTGATGTGTTATTCTGAAATAATTGGAAAAAGCCACTTTTGCTTAATTGAATAGCATTTTCTTATATTAGTTATCAAAGTTAACATAGTAGGTGGAGGTGTTGGTATTAATTATCAGATGTAGTTGAGAATAGAACAACACAGATATTAAAGAAACTTCAGAAGCTTTCATTATTCAGTATGTGATTTCATACTCTGAATGCACTGAGAATAAATTGATTGCCAAGTAGATTTTACAGCATCATTATTTTATAATTTAAATCTGCTTTGTGTTGGCAGATGAATAAAGTGTTCATAAAATATATGACATTAAGCAGTGAGACTTAACACAGGATACATTAAAGGAGTAAGGATTGAAACAACCTCAAGTCATTAACATTATAATTTTCTTTCCAGACTCAAATTTTATGATAATAACTATAACTTTAATCCTGTGAAAATGTATATTTTTAACCATAAGATATTATTTTTTTAATGAAATGGTCAGAAAAAGTTCAAAATGTTTGTCTGAACAAATCTACATCTTAAGTTCCAGGCCATTCTAAACAACAACAACAATAATCTGGAATCTGGCCCACAACAAACCTGACATCATTATTGTGAACAAGAAAAAAGTCACCACACCACACAAAAGTTGTTTTAATGGTCATTATCACCTTGAGAAGAGCAGGTCAAGTAGCAAAACTGGGGTATTTGTGATACCTTTTGAGAAAGAGGTATGGAAGATGTACACCCAAAACTTTTCCTGCAGTGTATTTTTACTGAGTTATAATGTACATTTCCATTTTATCAAGAGTAACTTCTCACTGTAAGACTTAGATAAAGCTTAATTTATCTTCCAAAATGCAGGATAGGAACCATGCCTTCAGAGTGCTGCAGCATGATTTATATCACTGCATTATTACTGTAACTTGCTCAGAATCAATTTGAGAGTGTATGCTAAAGGGAACATTGCTTGCTTGGTACTGGTGTTTTGCTTATAATAGTCAATAGTATAACATAGACCTGTCCTAGGAGTTTGTATCATTATGCCACAATTGTATGATGAACATATTCATCTTTTATGAAGAGCCTGATCAAATGACCAGTTTATGGAACTTTTCATCCTGCCCTGTTTACAGCAGCTGTGACAAATTGGACTGCCTACTCAATATTTTTAGGAGAACTGTCCTACTAGCCATCTATTCTTGTGTATGATACAAGAATAATGGAAATATAAATTTAACCCCTACAGGTTTGGGTAGATATTTATATTCTTGACTTGCAGTGCTAATTTTAAATGACCTCTATTTGTCAAACATTTATTAGTCTCACTGAACACTGATTGATGATATATCAAAATGCTTTCACAAAGAATACTTTTTAAATGTTTCAGCTTTGGAGGTTTTTGGGTAAGACTGTTTTAATGATTGGCAAAAAAGTTCATTTTAATTGTCTTGTTATTTGAAATTAAATTGTTGTGATTATCGTTATTACTACTGTGTGAAAAAAGCAGTTACAAATATAGCTGTACTGTTGCCAGAATAATAACATGGATATGTAATCATTGGGAATTGAATTTGATTCAAGACAGATTTTCTATAGTTAATATTATTTAGAATTTCAACCCAGTTGGACAAATCATTGGTGTTTGGGGGCAAATCCAGTAAAAACTACATTGACTAAAATAAATTATGGTGTAAAGATCTTGTAAGGGCTAATATTCCTGTGTTCAACTGAATGTAGTTGATATACCAAGATAGCAGTAACAATAGAGATTTTAGGAAGAAATGTTTATTGCCAGGCAGGAAATAAAACCAGAATGTAGAAAACTGTAACAATAAATTCCACCCAGAGTTATAGTGAATTAACTAAGGCAGAGCCTTTTTGAAGTGCTTTCCTTCTGCATCTCTTACATTTGGACTACATTTTCTCTTCTTACATAAATTAAATTCTTTGTTTTCTATTTTCTTCTCACAATCTCTCCATGTTTATAATACTGAATATTTTAGACATCCAAATATTTGCTTTAGTTCAGAAATAAACAGTACACGTAAATTGGAATCTACTTTTGATTTTTTTAATGCTTTGAAATAGATCAATGAAAGATACAAGTTCCATTGGTGTTACATCACAAAAGCAAAATATTTCTGAAGTCAAGGAAAAGTAGTAGGGGGGGAATGGATGAGAGGATTTATATGCAAATTTTCAATATTGGAAACATATTTCTGTACTGAGCATAATTTCAGAGCACATGTAGGAGTCCGGTACTACCAATTGTTCAGATTGTAGTGTTTCGACTTAGTGCTAGAATGAGTTTAATGAATACTTCAGATTCCTCCCCTCCAATAATGGGAAAAATAGAAAATTAGAATTCAGCAAAAACTAAAGCCCCAAATCAAAGGTGTGGGAATCAGAACATTATCTTGAGGATAGCTTGTTTTAAGTCTTTTGCAACCATTTCTCTTATTTATTTGCATTGCAATAGAAATATTTCAAATTACTGCAAAGGGAGATTCAATGAGAAAGAATTGCATCTTTATTCTAATATGATGAGAACATGGCGGGGGTGGGGGGATAAATAATATTATATTATATTATATTATATATATATATTATATATCTTTATTAATATTATATTATTATATTAATATATATTATATTAATTATATTATATTATATTATATTATATTAATATTTATATTATAAATTATATTATATTTACATTATATTATAGTTCAATAGTCATATCATATCATATCATACCATCAATATCATTATATATCATATCATACTCATATTCATATCCATATCATATCATATCATATCATAATTATATTATATTATATATTATACCTAATACTATTTATATTAAATTATATTATTATTATATGGTAATGAATGGAGTGAGTATTTACTGGTTGGATGTCCTTCTGTAGCTGCAGAGTTTACGAGCAAGATAGCTACTCATAGTTACTCATTGGGCCCAAAGAGAGAAATATTGCTCTGCTACTAGGATCAACTCACAGCATTTTACCAACTATAATATCCTAAATGAAAAGGTTTTCGTCTCTTCTAATAAAGCATCATTCTTAATTTCTATTTACTGAGTAACATTAATCTAATTTCAAGCAAACTTTAAAAACAAAAATACATGCTTTTTTCGTATTTTATGTATGTGTGGCATATTAGGGTTTTTCCCACATTTTGTCAAAATTAATCACCCCAGAGTCAATTTCCTAATCACAATATCTTCTTTCCCTATAAACCTCAATAGGCCTATATTTTTACACTTTAACAAGCATTCTTATCAGGGGCTTTGAAAAATGGATCAAATTATCAGCTCACACAAAATATATTCAATTAGTTTTGATTTTGTATATTTGATTTAAAGGCTTTTTGATTATTTGTTCCATATTTTGAACTGACAAGTTAGAAATGGAATGAAATTAATCTGTCAGGATAGATTAATGAACTGATTTTGTCTGTTGGTTTGTGATAGGCATGAATTCAGTCTCCTGCATCATACTAATATGTACAGCTAAACTGATTAAGCATCTAACCATATTTTGTATGAGTTTATTTATTAAACATATTTTTATGCTGCAAAAATCAAAAATGACTCTTTATAGTGCACATAGAACAAAGGAAATAAAATAAAACCTGCATAAAAATAAAGACACAGTTGAATTAACTGAGAACTATCCCATGGATTAAAGGGAAATTATCAAAATATATAGTATGTCAATTTAGTCTTAATTGCAGCCTTGCACTGGAAAGCATGGATTTGTCAAAATTTAAATGAATAGATAAAAAAAATAATTGTAAACATTCCCAGTTATATTTATGTAGGGTATGATGCTCTTTTATATCAAATCTAATTTGGGCAACACCAGTTAATTTATTCAAAATAATGTTAGAGAACGCATAGTTAGTATTTCTTTAGTGGTATTCTTTTTTGGGGGTCAAATGTTATGACCTCTGAACATCATCCTAATTACCATGATGGATCTTTTTATAATATTTGCAGACAGTGGTTTCTATGTTTAGATATTTAATAATATTGAACCAAATACTGAGATTCTATGCACTGTAAGAAACTATGTGTTGTATTAAGGAGGAAAAGACAAAACTGGAAAATGATAGCAAAAAAGTGAAATGGAAGGATTGGGAGTCATAAGTTGACTAAAGGAAGTGCTGCAGTACAATGGAGCTTAGAATGCATTTACTGATTAGTATTCTGATTAATTTGCTTATCATTTATCTAACACTACTTTTCCAAAATAGTGGGGTTTTAAAAATACAGAATACAATTAAATCTCACAAAACCCTCACATTATTAAACCCAGATAAACCTGGGAAGACAGCTTATTTTTCTTTTTCCTAGTCTCCTTAATTTTCTACAACCACATTTCAGCCTATTACTGTTATGTTTTTTTCCAGTAAATATTTCTTGTATGCCCATTTGACAAGTGAATATGCTTTGTTTCACACCGTTTGATTTATATTATTCCCATATATAGCTCTGAACATTCAGAAAAAGCCAGTGCTCCAACAGAAGAACAAAGTTGGAAGGCACCTCAGAGGTCTTCTAGTCCAACCCCCTGCTCAAGTGGGAAACTCTATACCATATTAGACAAACGGTTGTCCAATCTCTTCTTAAAAATCTCCAGTGTTATCACACCCACAATTTCTGGAGGCAAGTCATTCCTTTGATTAATTGTTCTCACTGTCAGGAAATTTCTCTCTAGTTTTAGGTTGCTTCTCTCCTTGATTAGTTTCCATCAGTTGCTTCTTCTCCTGCCCTCAGGTGCTTTGGAGAATAGCTTGGCTCCCTCTTCTTTGTGTCAGCCCCTGAGATATTGGATGTTTTAGCTTCCAGTCCCCTAATTGTCTTAGTTGCTCTTCTCTGCACTCTTTCTTGAATCTTTTTTTAATATCGTGTGACCAAAACTGGACACTATTCCAAATGTGGTCTTCCCAAGAAATTATAAAGTAGTATTAACACTTCATGTGATCTTGATTTTATCCCTCTATGAATGCAGTGTAGCACAATGTTGGCTTTTTTGGCAGCTTCAGCATACTGCTAGCCCTTATTTAAGTGGTTGTTCACTCGGACTCCAAGATCCCTCTCACAGTTATAACTATTGAGCCAGGTACTGCTCATTCTATACCTGTACATTTGGTTTTGATTTTCTAAATGTTGAATTTTAAATTTCATTTTGTTAGATAGAACACAGTGGAAAATATGTATATCTAGATTTTGAAATGGTGATTCAAGCTTAGGCTTTGGGTTGCTTTGAAAAGATGCAAAATCAATATAGAGCTAAACGGACTGTTTTCTGAAACTCTGAATTGTGACTGAAACCAAATTGATTTATCCATTTTTTTTACTTACTTGACTAATTAATTAACAATAAAATAGACTGAAACTGAACACTACTTTTTGAAACTGAACTCTTTTCTTCCACCCATGATAGGCAGAACAATTGAAGTTTCTACAGCTGTCTGAAGCTGGATAATAACTGTTTAAAGCAGTCTTTTTATAATTTTTGTACAGGGTATATAATAATAGTATATCCTTCATGGTGGCTTTCTCTGTATTAATATTTATATGAAATTTCTCAGTGAAGTCATTTAGATATATTGCTGATGGATCCCAAACTTCCCTTTCTTGGTATAGTTGTTTAATGTAGTCAGGTTTGATTTGTCTAGATAGCATAAGTGGTGTAATGGGCTGAATGAGGATTGCTAAATAAAGGCTAAATCCTGATCAGGCAGAGACTCTTTGAAGTGAGTGGTACTTAGAAGTAGGTAAAAAATTAATTTGGATTAATAGGTATCTGTACAAGCCACAATGATTGCAAAATGATATCATGTATCATCATGGCTTTGCACAAATAATGCAATTATGCAGTTGAATCCTGATGTGTCATATAGTTGTATAAGTTGTAATGCTTGTGGAATGATGTCATGACATGAAGTCTCTCTCCTACCTAACTCTATCACCAAATCTCAAGAATGGATTTGAACTGTCCTTGAAGGAGCTTATATATTATATATGAATATATATGAATATATATTCAACTGTCCTTGAATATATAAGAAATTATACTTCCTTAATTCATCTTTTGTTGGTGGAATTGGAAATCATTGTTATAACCTCAAAATATTTTCCTCAGTTTTTGTTGACCTGTCATTTGTTTCATCGCTATTCAGGAATAGTACCTAGCTACTCCACAGGAATTTCTTGCTTTGGTCATGTAATGTTGAGATTATTATAAGGAACTCTAGCTAGACTTGCCAACGATTGAGAAGCTGCACATAGTGATGACTAGAGCTTCTAGATTCTTCTCAGGAGCAGTAGGTAGAGCCTACAGTGAACTGGGGTGTATATATGAGGAAAATATGAGAAGCTGCCAATTCTGTAGCTTCAGTTATTACGATAGCAGAGAGAGAGAGAGAGAGAGACGAGAGAGAGAGAGAGGGAGGGAGGGAGGGAGGGAGGGAGGGAGAGGGGAGAGAGAGAGAGAGAGAGAGAGAGAAGAGAGAGAAGAGAGAGAGAGAGAGAGAGAGAGGAGAGAGAGAGAGAGAGAGAGAGATTTCCTGGACTTGTAAAAAGGTTGTCAGTCTTTTGACTTAGACTTTAATGAGCTTTATTCCCCACCCCCACCCCAGTTTTGCCTGCAATCTCTAATCCTGTGTTACTTATTGGAATGTAACTAATGGCATAAAACTATCAGCATAGATCAATGGCAGTGATACGATACAATTCAATTCTAAGATTTGGAAAGAAGCCAGAGAGCCCTGAGGAAAGCTTTTCAGACTGCTGAATGTCTGTATTTTCTTCTCTCTTTTTCTATTCGTTTCACCATCCTCCATATAGGACCCAGGCTTGATTCTCCCCAAAGCCAGAAGAATGAACATAGAAAATCAGAGTTGGAAGGGACCTTGGAGGTCTTCTAGTCCAACCCTCTGCTAAAAGCAGGGTGGGAACGCTATATGATTTGGGAAACAGGGTGGATGAACAGACTCTTAAGTGCATAAAGCTCAGAAGAAAGGGCCCACCGAGTTTGAGGAGACTTCCGTCAGAAGTAAGTTCTCTTGAATTTAGTGGGAACTATTTCAGAATAGATATATTTAGGATTGCACAGTGTTACCCTCTCTCTCAGCCAAAAGGAAAACAGTACCAAATATTTTTAAAAAATTCAGGGACTAATCTAGGCAGTCAATACTGATTCAAAGATATCCATACCCACTTGATTACTTGAAAAATTACTATGCTCTTTATACTTTTCTTTTCTGGTAAAAATAAAACCATATCCTACAAAATATCTATACAGTATATGCAACTGCATTTTTTAGTTACTGTATTCTCAATCCTGTCAGAAGGTTAATAATGCAATATTACCCAAACTATTGATTGATGGGGCACCTCTATAATTATTAGACAGCTGATGCCTTGCAACAAAGATCCAATTCCAAAGGATAATTTTCTGATCAAAAGTGGCTTGTTAACCATGAGGTCAAAAGAAGTGATTAGTGAAAAAATAAACACCAAAAGCTTAATACTGAAACGGCTTGCTCCAGCACATTCAGACATTGGTATGAATTATAAAGTGGAACTATTAAGGATTCTGCCATGTTTGGACTGACCCTGGAAGACATGGACTAGATAGATGTTGTCATACCTTTCTTATTGAGCAACATGACAAATATATGTAAAACTAAATTCTCAAATGACTCCCTTTTGTGCAGAGGCACAGATTCTGACCTTTAAGTGGAAAAGGTCTCCAGGTCATGTGACAACACATCTGCTCCCTTCATTGTTTTGAGGCAGCAGTGCTGTTAACTAATTTAGCCAAGCTTTTCATTTCAAAGCGATGACATTCAGTCCCAGATAAGCCGTGTCAAAATTCTAGTACAGAAATAAAATATTTGTAGTTTTGCATCTCCTCCTCTTCCCCTCATTTATTAGCTGCCCCACCGGCATTACATTTTCACTCAATCATTTCATAAGATAGTATAGGTCAGACGGCTTCTCCTGCAAATAGGGTGATTAGAAAGCAAGAAGGAAAGTTTTATCTTTTGCACAGGGTGCAGATGAAAATATTTTGGCCAGTGTGGCTCTTTTTACATCTTCAAAGCAAGTGTATCTGCCCAGATGACATCAATGTCCCAATTATTATTTATTTTGTTGATCTATAATGATTATCAATGATTATTGTTCTCTATCCATGATGATTCTGTAGCATTTTACTAGAGATCTCTTCATCTGATAGTTCCCAGGGCTCCCACAGGGTTATTTTGAGGAAGTACAAATGCTACAAAGCATATCCTTTGTAGTAGTTATAGAGTGAGAGACAACAAAACATATATAATGGAAAAGTTAGTGACAAAACTTTAAATAAGGTTACCTTATCTGAGCTATAAAAATCCACATGATCACTAGGTGGAGGTAACCGAGATAGAACTCTTATTGTGGGCTTCTATTTCATGTGTTTTGCTGCTTAGCTGAGGTAGTAAGTAAATTTACACCTCCAGCTATTGTGTCTCTAAAATTCATTAGCCAGCTACAAGAATGTGGAATGTGAAAATTTCTGCTGCGTCTGTAAAGAAAGATAGAAAAATTAAAAACTATAATCTTTACACTGTTCAATACACGTAAAGAACATTCCCCAAGGACACTCAAAATGTAGCCCATAGGATTGAGGTAAAGTCATTGTGATTATTATCTGCCTAGAATCAATCTGTATATGTGTCAGAGGGTGGTATTCAGCAGGTTCTGACCAGTTCTGCAGATCGGCTGGGACTTCTTTGGTTGCCCTGCACAGGAGAACGGAGCTGGAAAGCAGGTTAGTGGAGTGGAGAGGGAATGGAATCTTGCAGGAACCTTCCCCCTGGAGTGGGGTGGGAATGGAGATTTTACAACCATCAAGCCACCCACCAAGCCACACGACACCTGCCAAGTCATGCCCAGAGTACAGGTAGTAAAATTTTTTGAATCCCATCACTGGTATGTGTGTATATGCATATGCTTGTACATACACATCCATTTTCATATATACAAACATTCATACAAAGCTAGCCCAAACTATCAAAAGTTGTTTATTTTTTTATAGCAGGGGTGTCAAACTCATGTCATCACTGCAGCATCACATTACGTATTGGGACTTTTTCCCCCTTTGCTAAATCGGGCTTGGGCGTGGCCAGCACGTAACACATCTGGCCCACCAGAGGTGGCTTTCAGCAGGTTCTGAACAGTTTTGGAGAACCAGTAGTGGAAATTTTGAGTAGTTCAGAGAACCCGCAAATACCACCTCTGACTGGCCCCACCCCCATCTATTCTATGCCTTCTGAGTCCCAGCCGATTGACTGCACAGGAGAACAGAGCTGGAAAGCAGGTAATGTGGGGTGTGGAGGGAATGGGATTTTGCAGTAACTTTCCCCCAGGAGTGAGGAGGGAATGGAGATTTTGCAGTATCCTTCCCCTGTACACCCACCAGCCATGCCCACAGAACTGGTTGTAAAAAATTTTGAATCCCACCACTGCGCTCCACACTCCATGAGTTTGACAACCCTGCTTTTACATTAATGGTTCAGAGAGAAACCTTGGATGTGAATAAAGGGTTCTTCTGCTTAAAATATGTTCTTAACTTTTAAATATTGCTTTGTGTGTTTTACTGAAGAAAAGCAGTATGTAATATTGATGAACAAACGAGGGATCAGACAAGTTGTAGCATGCATCCAGACTCAATAAGGAATGAGTCAATATTACTTTTTAATGGTGTGCAATGATTCAAAGTTCAAAATGTGTTTTGGACTGACAGGAGCATAAATATAACAGCTAAAATTGGATGTGTCTTTCCCTGAGATCACATAACTGCCCTGGATACACACAATAATTGGGAAGAGGCACAGATGTTTTAGGTTTTACAATCTGGTGCTGTGTTTTCACTCACAACTGTTTCAAAACACCTTTTGGAGACTGAATCCAAAATGTTGCACAGCCCTATATATAAGCTAATTATCAAACTAGATTCACAATCTGGTTTGTTAACAAGGCTAGGTTTGGACAAATTGGCATTTGCATTTGGATATAACAGGGGTCTTAAAACTTGACAGCTTTAAGATTTGTGGACTTCAACTCCCAGAATTCCTCCTCCAGTCATGTTAGCTCAGGAATTCTGGGAGTTGAGGTCCACTAGTCTTAAACTTGCCAAGTTTGAAGACCCTTGGGCTATAGCAATACACTAAACCATGAATAATTCATATTCATTTTCATACCTGAAAGTGAACAATTAGGTTTTTTTAACCTGGCCCATGTATCAATAACACATTAATTTCTTTGTAACTGGGTCTCTTGTATATTTTACAGTACTTTTTACTTCAGTGCTTACACCTCCCCCCTCTTTTTTTCCCCCAACTTTAGTGTTAGCTTTTCCCATCTTGTTATGGAGACTGAAAATATGTAGAACAACTCTGATTAATTGCATTCATTATAGGGAATATTAATGATTGAAAACAAGAATTTCAGAAACCTACATGTACATAAACTGCAGGATGCAGGAGTCTTTGAACAAAAGAAACAGAAGAAAATGTCAAACTACTTTTTTACAGAAGTGTCCATTGGGGGAATTAAAAAAAAATGATGATCATGGCAACAAATTGAAGCTCTGCTCTTTTTGTATGGGCAAACAGACACATGCATGGACACCACTGTCTTTCTATGTGAGAACTAGTTTTTACACTTTGGCAAAAAGAACCCCAAATGAACAAATATATAAGAAGTGGTACCTAGCTCAACAGCAGTAATTGTGAGAGGGACAGAGATGTCCTAGTGGACCATGACTTAAATACTTGAGGACAGTAGTCACCAATCACTTTTTTTTCTACAATAAAAATTTTACTTTTTTCTACAAGGAAATTTTGGTGGTCCACAGAGAAATGTCACCCCCAAAGCACTCCCCAAAGCAATTAATCCAGGCTGCATGGCTCGTGTCGCTTGCATTGTGAATAATATGATGTAGTGAGGGGAGGGGGAAAGGTTGGAAGGGGGGAACTTGCTCCACTTGCCCCACGTGCCTGGCCTGGCCACCAGGCTGCTTCTTTCTTCTTCTTTCTTCTTCTGCTTTTGGCTGCACACAAGTAAAGCAGCAAAAGTTTTTCTTTCTCTCCCTCAAACTCTTCCAGAAATGAGTCTTTGGGACCCTGCAAGGCATCCTGCTTCAAGAGGCTGCGCTGGCATGACAAGTCTCACAAAGACTCATTTCTGGTGGAGTTTGGGGGAGAGAAAGAAAGACTTCTGCTGCTTTCCTTGCATGAAGCCAAAAGTCTCTCTCTACCTCCCCCCCCCCCCGCTGAGAATGGAACTGGAGATGTATCCTGCAATCCCAAATAAAGAATGTTCGATCAGTAGGAAAACAGGGTGGGGAATTTTCCTTAGACTTTTTTGGGGGGTCAGACTTTCCTCAGACTTTTTCCCAGGGTCTCTGGTCTGTGGGATTTAAAATTATGAGTTTGGTGGTCCCTGAGGTCCAAAAATTTGGCGACTCCTGCTCTAGGAGTCAGCAATGTGCCACAGCTGCCAAAAAAGCCAACACAGTCCGAAGTTGCTTAACAGAGGAATTGAATCAAAAGCACACAAAGTGCTAGTACTGCTTTCTGCTGCACTAGTAAAACCCACACTTGGAATATTGTGCACCGTTTTGGTCACCAATATTCAAAAAAGATATTGAGATTGTAGAAAGAGTACAGAGATGAGCAACAGATATGATTAAGGGACTGGAGACTAAATTTTACAATGAACTGTTGTGCGAACTGGATATGTCAAGTCTAACGAAGAGAAGAACTAGGGATGATACGAAATGAATCTTCCAATATTTGAAGGGCTGTCATAAAGCACAGGAGATCGACCTATTCTTCAAAGCACCTGATGGCAGGACAAGAATAACAGATTGAAGCTTATCAAAGAGAGATCCAATTTACAAGGATAAATTTCTTGTCAATGAAAACAATCAGGGGAACAACTTGCCTCCAGAAATGGCAGGTGCTGCATCACTGAAAGTTTTAAAGAATATATCGGACATCCTTTTGTTCAGAATAGTTTGGGTCTCCTGCTTGAACAGAGGATTGGATTAGAAGACCTACAAGGTCCCTTGCATCTCTGCTGTTTTACATTCTGTATTTGGTTTATCAGCTGTAAACTTTCATTATCTGTATGGATTGGTTAGTTATTAATGCTTCAGTATGGAGTATTATAATATATAAGAACTGATCTTGCAAATAGTTAAGATAATTTGATAGAGCTGAAGAATAAGAATTCTGTTGGTAGAGTTACATTAGTTCTGAAAAAGTATATGATGGTTTGTCTATTTTCAAGTCCAATGCAAAGATGCTAATACTAAATTAGGGATGAACAACATAAATTTTCTTGAACTTCTTTCCTTATAGATGCCAGCACTTCTATCACTCCTGAAATTCAGGAACAAGATTGTCAATTTGGCTTGGGATTTGTAAAGGAGGAAATGGGAATAATTTGTTTTCCAGAATTTTCTTGTTCTATTCCCACTTTTATTTATTTTTTTTAAAAAAAGAAAGGTCGACTGAGCATTCTCTATGAGATGCTTTGGAAACTAAATCCCCAAATGTATCTTCAGTATCATTCCAGTTCCATGCCAGACTTGGGATGGGAAATAAAACCAATCACTTCTAATTCATATAGTTGATTCCTATGAATAGAATCAACATATACATTCATTCCTTAAATACAGTAGTATGTTGCTGTTAGGGGAATGGAACAGGTAACTACTCTAGAGCAGTGTTTCTCAGCCTAAGCAACTTGAAGATGTGTGCACTTCAACTCCCAGAATCCCCCAATCAGCAAGCTGGCTGGGAAATTATGGGATTCAAATCCACACAAAACTTGAGGTTTCCACAGTTGAGAAGCCATGCTCTAGAGCAGGGATATCAAACTGGTGGCCCATCATGGGCTGGATGCATCATGTGCAGGCCACACCCACCCCAGCTCCACAAATGGGAAAAATGTCACGAAACCTTACATGATGGCAACATAAATTTGACACCTTGCTCTAGTGATATTACTATTGCAATGGGAGTTGCTTTCAGGTTTCCTGTCCCTATCTTTTCCTTATTATTCAAACCCCATGTCTTCAAAAAGAAAGTCAAGCATATCTCTTTGCTGTGCAAGCAAATGTCTCCTCTTTCATTACAGAACACCAGTTTCATGATCAGAAACCTGTCTCGCTTTGACATGATAGCAGTCTTCCGATATCTGAGGGGCTGCCACAGAGAGGAAGAGGCCAAGGTATTTTCTAAAGCGCCTGTAGGCCAGACAAGGAATAATGGATGGAAACTGAACGAGGAGAGATTTAACCTGGAAATAAGGAGAAACTTTCTGACAGTGAGAACAATCAACCAATGGAACAGCTTGCCCTCAGAAGTTGTGGGAGCACCATCACTTGAGATTTTCAAGAAGAGATTGGACTGCCATTTATCAGAAATGGTGTTGGGTTTCCTGCTTGGGTGGGGGGTTGGATTAGATGACCTATAAGATCCCTTCCAACTCTGATTATCTGTTATCTCATTCCATTAAATCCCAAAGTAAGACTTCATGAAGAAAATCTCCCACATGTTGTTTTTTCAGATCAAAAACTAGACAACTGAGAAAGTAATAAAAAGTGTAGAAAACTCTTCCATTGGAATAAGTAAAGAAAGAGAAGACTTTTGCAGGAAATGTGAATTTGCAGGAAACTGGGGAACAGATCTTCATGCAGGATTAAGATTAATGACACAACTCTTTGGAACAGCAATGTAACAGCAAGCAAAGCATATTTATCTCCTTTTAACTGTTTTTTCTATGTTCTGACTTCCTAAAGTCTTAAATGAACAAGATTATCACTGTCTACATGTTGTATATTTGCAAGACTTTGTTGCTGGCATGTCACTGAATATTTCAATGAACATTTTCCTTCCACATCTTAAATGCATAATGCTCATTTTTTCCCCTTCTCAGCCATTTGCTTTTATTCCCCAACCAGATGGTGGCATTACAACATCACAAGAGTTTTCTAAAGCTTGCATGTGTTATAAAAGGACATTGGCAATATTTTAGTGGCTGGAGAATGTGTATTGTGTCTGGAATATTTAGGAAATTAACCATACCAGCAGTGATATTAATATATTCCTGGCACCATTTATCAGCCTTTTCAACAGATTTTGTGGTAAAGGTTCTAGGGTCATACTGATCTGAGTAGAGAGGAAATATAGAGGCAAAACTTGTTAGGTTCCTGAAGTATGAGTTGGAAATTTTAAAGATGTGGGTCTTCATTTGTAAAAATCACTGAATGGCAATATGACAAATTAGAATTAGGCCAACTTAATCTCTTCAATGTCCATGAGTCAAAGAACAAGCTAAGGTTAAATTGCTTCTATTCTGCACATATTTCTCATTAACCTCTTTCAGTATATTATAACATTTCTATATTATGAGAAACTTGCACTCTCATTCTTTATTAAATGGGAATGTTCTTATGTAAACCTGAATATGATTTAGTTTCTATCTGCTTTTAAGTCTCTGAACACCATGTTAAGGCTGGACTAACTTTCCTTTAATCTTATAACAACATTAACATGGACAACACTAGAACATTTAAAATAGGGGGACCTATTTGTATTGCTGCACAGATAACAACAAATACATCTCAATTATTTGGAGTATATATCTCAGACCCAAATGCCCAGTTCCTGCTCAAAGTGATTAGCACATTTCTATGGATTCAATTCAGATTGAGTTCACTCAGCCTTGGTTAATTTAGGTTTGAGTTGGTCCACTTTAATGCATCTCTCTTCATTTTGCATTCTTGATACATTAGAGAAAACACCACAAGACATAGTTTCTTTACCTCCAGCCATTTTAGTCCTATTCCTAAGGCTTTCCAGTTAGAAACAATAATTGTTAAGCTTTAATTTGGGTCACTCTTGGGAATGGAGAACAGAACAGAATAACAGAGTTGGAAGGGACCTTGGAAGACATCTAATCCAACTCTTGCTCAAGCAGGAGACCCTATACCATTCCAGACAAATGGGTCTCCAGTCTCTTCTTAAAAGCCTCCTTTGTTGAAACACCACAACCTCTGAAGAAAACCACTTCACTGGTTAATTTTTCTCACTGTTAGGAAATTTCTCCTTAGTTATAGGTTGCTTTTCTCCTTGATTCTTGTCTTGCCTTCTTTGGAAAATAGGTCAACCCCCTCTTCTTTTTGGCAGCCCCTCAAATATTGGAGCAAAACCAAAATCAAAACAAGTGGAGAATGCATTGTAAAGAAAATTTGAAAATGGGTGGGGGGGCACTTGCATGAATGAAGAATTAGGCAGCAGGTTCTCTCCTTCTCAATTCATTATGGGCCCTACCAGTATGACTGTAGCGGAGAGTAAGGTCCTGTGGTTTCTGCACCTGTTTTAGTTTAAGCCCCTGTCACACAGCACCAACGGATGGAAAGAGGATGTAAAACAGAGAAAAACACTTGCCATCCGTTGGT
>BHFT01019662.1:0-14990 GCA_004320025.1 Laticauda laticaudata
ACCAATGGATGGCAAGCTTTTTTGTCCGTTTTACATCCTCTTTGCATCCGTTGGTGCAGTGTGACAGGGGCTTAAACAAAAACTAAACATTGCATTTGTCAAACAGAGATGTTAGTGAATCCTCAGTCTGATTTGAAGCTGATTCTGGAGTGATGCAAGTGCTCTCTGAAATCTCTCTCTTGCTCAATCATTCAGCGTAGAGGGACACCTCATTACTGCCAAATGTACAAAAGGATCACTTGGAGATTAGTTTATTTAAAAGTCTTATAAAATTAGGACATAAATTGTAGATCTTTTTGTGAGGAATTCTATGGGAATCCACAGTCATATATACTCTGTCCTATGCAATCAGTTACATTGCTGAAATGATCTAGAGTCTGTCCTTGGCCTTGGTTTGATTATTCTAGAAGTCTGTAAATTGCTAACAAAATTACCAGTGAATTCAGCTCATATTTCAATATTATATTCCAGCTGCCAACCATCCCCCCATAGTTCTTAAGTCCTGAATTGGCCCTTTCTCCATCAACCAACTTTTAAGATCTTCCTATTTTAAGAGCTGTAGAGGTGCAGTGATTAGAATGAAGTACTGCAGGCTAATTCTGCCCACTGCCAGCAGTTCGATCCTGACTGGCTCAAGGTTGACTCAGCTGTCCATCTTTCCACAGTCAGTAAAATGAAGAGCCAGATTGTTGGAGGCAATATGCTGACTCTGTAAACTGCTTAGAGAGGGCTGTAAAGCACAGTGAAGCAGAATATAAATCTAAGTGGTACTGCTATTTCTATTAAGATCTTTTAGGAGTGATTAAAAATTATTTATTGATATTTGTTGCAGAATCGAGAAACTAGCTACAATCTAAGCTAAAACCTCAATAATTCTGGATACATAATGAGGAAGGAGATGACCTTGATGTCTCAAAAAAAATTTCAAAGATAATTTTAAAGAATGCTGACAGAAGCCAATATGGCAAGATACTATCACTGATATCACAAGCATGAGCTTGCAAGAATTCAAAGAAAAAGTATTGACAGAGAATCTGGGCAGATTTATCCACAGGATCATGAAGAGATGGTAGCAACTTAACAACAGTAAAAATTCTACGTAAGCTGAGGACTCCCCTCTTATTATAGGTTATCCTTGTAAAGTGATTAAAACCTACTTGTTTTAACTGCTTTTTTAAAAAAATATCTTGAGAAAGAACCATCCCTATCTACCCAGACACAACTCCCTGTACTTTATGTATGGCACATTGATGTGTAAAATAGGAACAACTGTTAGCTCACGTGCCTGTGAGATTCTCTTTCAGTTGCAAATTTTCTACCTGATCACTTAACAGAGATTCACCATACAAGCCATATCAATCCCTATTTTGAAGGCAAACACTTGTCATATTAAATTCTGGTTCAGACAGTCCCATATAGGCCAAGATGGCTACATCTGGGCGCGGTTATTTGAGATGACAAGGTCATATTGCATATCTGAGTAATAGCTCTTTCTGTTCATAGTGCTGAACAATGAAACAGGAAATGGTGCAAGTTCTTTCATCAGCAGATTATTGTTCTATCTTTCCTCCCCACCCCAATTACTGTACCTTTAAGATCTGAATGTGCTAACAAGAATGAATAAAGGTACAAGAAGACCTGGTTAATTAAAATGGTTAAGTGTACATCTTAAGGTTTCTTGGAAACCAGCTGGCTTCCCATTTGTTAGGAACAAATTTTTAAGTAACAGGAAAGATTCAATCTTTTCTGGTTAATAACAGTAAATTATAGTATCCCACCAACAAGTCATTTACACAAACTGCAAAAATCTTCTACTTTGAAGGGTGCAGTGAAGAATCTGTCCTTGCCAGATTATCCCTTCTGCCACTTCAGGAGCAACCCTAAGCATGTTCTCCAAAATATTGTCCACCAAGCCAGGATTTAATTATCACAAACAAGATATTAAATATATATATGTATATATATTTAGGATTGTTTGTTATCATGTTTTGTTTGGTGTTTTAATCAATTTTTAAAACATTCACCTGCAATGTATATTTTCTGAAAGAAATTTTATCTGACTTATAATGAACTGGTAGTAAATTCAATGTAAAAACAAATTGCATTGTTTTCCAATCCATCTTAATGCACATTATCTCTAGCATAAAATATCTCTATTTTTAAGAGACTTTATTCCACAATGCTTTTTACCTGTGACACCCTACTGCCATCAGCATATGCCAGAGCAATAATAGATATATTCCTTATGATTTTGTTAGAAGCCCAATTCAGTTTCCTGATATTTTTTCTTATAACAAATCACAATTAAGAAATTAGCTAAAATGAATGTGGTGACCTCAAGATAAGAAATTTGCAAACATTACACAAACATAATCATGGATTTCCCTGATGCCATGGCTAATACCACAATGCCTTCTTCCCAGAAAACAAAACATTCTCCTTTTTTAATTTTATGTTTGATATATGCCTAAATTTCAAATTCTTCTGTGGTCTTGGGCAGCCTATGAAATATCACAGGTAATATTCCAATGATCACACATCCCCACCCCTCCATCCAGTTTATTAATCTTAAAAAATAAATGTTAAATTTTATAATAAAATAAAAATTAAATAAATTAAAATTAAAATCCAAGGGCCACCAAGGGGATCATAAGCAAAATAGCCGTCAGTTTAAGAGGATAGGCTCAAGAATTAGAACTCAAAAATATGTTTTAGCACCATAACAGAGCCTGCACACAATATTCATAGCAGCTTTTTCTCCCATGCTTTCTGTATCAGGGCAATATAACTGCAGCAAGAGGCAGGGAAACCTCTAACTTAAGCACAATATACATTTGAGCACAATATACATTCTTCTTATCCCTGTGTGAAATGGACTCTCCTTGTTTAATAAAGAGTTTTTTAAGTAAAAGAAGGATGGCGGATTTTCAGAGTTAGGGTCAGCTGCTGTAACCCTATGCAAAATTCTGGAGTGAATTCTTATCCAATCCTGAAAAGTTGCTTTCATCCAGGATTTGAAATCTAGATTTTAATAGACAGTAGTGAGCAACAGGACTGACAAATGGCTCTATCAATCTTCTGTGCATCTTGCCAGTTCATAAGAACTGGCATTACCTAATTTTTACAGGTAAAGCAACTGCTGCATTTCAATTGTGAGACATGATGAGAATGCCCATGGTATATTTTGATCAAATCTACCAGAATGAAGAATCACCTCACTGATTACTTCTGGACTTGTTAGTCTGCTAGATCTAAAACAACAGAGTCCTTTGACACCTTATTGCCAAATTAATTTATATATAGCATAATCCAATGAAATGTCACACTATAAGAAATTTGCTGTGGAAATTTGCTGTGGCTGTGGCCACATGGAGCTAGAGGTGAATCTCAAGATTTTTCTGCATCACACTGTGGCATACTAAAAAAGAAAAAAAGAACTATGATGTTTTAATGATGTTTGATGTTACTTCACCACCATTTCACATTACCAAACACATATAGTATTGCAGCTATCAAATGGCAGAAATCAAATAGCATTCCATTTGTTTGTTTGCATGGTTAAATGCTTTCAAGGAATAATGTAGTCTAATGCATTTCCCTGAAGTCTCTTACCTGTAGTATCTGGATTGAAGGTAAGTTGAGCACACAGCTTTGGACACATGACTAGCAGAACCAAAGTCAATAACCTTGACCCTATAGGGCTGCCGAGATGGATCCACCAGCATGATATTTTCCGGTTTGAGGTCAGCATGGATCAAACCCAAGCTTTTCAATTTCATGAGAGCTGTGGCTACCTGTTGTAATATTGGCCTGATGTACTTAAGAGGCAATGGACTGAACTTGTTTTGCTTTAAAAAATCATACAAGTTCTGTTCTAACATCTCAAAAACCAAGCAGGTGTGGTTCTTGTGCTGGAAACATTCATAGGCTCGGACAAAGTTGTAATCGTCTGCGCTTTCAGTGCTTAACCGAGCCAAGATGCTCACTTCAATTTGACCTTGCCTGGCATAAGAAGGATGGTTTTTAAGAATCTTGATGGCCACAATTTCATTGGTGCCACGTTTCCAGCATTTCACAACTTGCCCAAAAGTACCACGGCCAAGAAATTCTAATACTTCATATGTGTTGGTCATGGAACATAGCACTTCATGTTGTACCAACTGGTAATCCCCTTCGCTGTTGGAGCCACTATTTTTGGATGTGGCAGTGGACGTTGTTGTGGTGGCTACTGTGGCCCCACTGGCATTATTCTGAATCATTGGTGGATGCTCTTCGATAATTTGAACACTGCTTGTGTTCTCGATTTCCTCGCTTTTCCGTTTAAGTCCACATTTTTGGTAGGTATCCAAAAGGCTCACAGTGCTTCGACGCATCAGGTTGTGAGGTCCGCCCAATGCCTGCCCAGATACTGCAACCACTCCAGAGGTGTTATTGGCAGATGTTACCACAATGTGCCCGGTGCTGGCTGGGAAGATGATGGTCTGCTCATAAGGGATGCTGGGGTTTGGAATCTGGAGAGAGGCATTGATGGCAGCGGCTGCTTGAGAAGATTGCACGTTTTTGCTCTGACTATAGACTTTGCTATGTGTGCCGTACCCAGTCATATCCCAGTTAGAACTTGGTTCGACTTTTAGTTTCTTCACGCTACAGAAGGCACTTGATTGAAGAGTATGAGGAGAGAAAACTTGCACATGGGAGGCCATACCTGTATCGGGAGACAAGAAAAAACAATAATGAAGAGGTAAGATTGGACGACGTTAATGCCAAACCACTCAAGGTTATTTGCAATACTTCCACCTTCAAAGCCAATAACAATACAGTTAAAACTCACAATGAACAAAAGTCACAAAAAGTAAAATTACAATAACATCTACTCAGCCAATATATTCAGACAATGCATACCAGTATGATTAGAAAATAACTGATGGTGAGAAACATAAACAATGGGAATCAGCTTCAACAATTTAGGAAAAATGTTCCTATCAGCAGGAGTCACCCTTGAGAAAACCCCACCCTCTTCATTAAAAAAACCCCCTGCTCTCTTTTCTTTATGCCATCACTAGATAAAGGAATGATAGAGTATTTCTGTTGATGCAAAACCTCATGTTTGTCTTGTATTGCAGAAAATATATTTGGTTCAAGATGGAAAATTAAAAACTTCTACTAGATCTCTAAATACTAGAAAGGATTACTAAATTCGAAGACAAATTTATTTATTTATGTTTATTTGTCATATTTATATATCTGCCATTTCACAAAATCTGACTCTCACCATCTTACAAAATGTAAATATTCCAGATGTGACAAGGTTTTAGAGATCTGTAACAGGACTATCTGTGTGTGAGGGGGGGGGTGGAGGGGGAAAGGGAAAAAGAGAGAGAAAGGGAAGGAGAGAGAGAGAGAGAGAGAAAGAGGGATGGAGGGAGAGTGAAAATGCAACGAAAAAGGGATCTGTATTATGACTAAAACGCTGGAGAAGAGTTTAAATATTTCCAGTTCAATGGCATTTTCTCAGTGTAATCCAATAAGGCTATTTGCTGAACTAGGGGAAAATATATTACCTAAAATATATGTCACAAGGCTGGATTTTATTTTACCTCTCATTCGGCAACTCATATTTACTTAGAGTTACTTTTATGGTTGATCGGTTTGAATCAAAGCTGCCTTCCTAGCAATGACATCATTACCAGTAAACAGTAATTTTAAAAGATGGGTCAAATGGATCCCCCAGCTGTACAGAAAACTGAAATAGATCAATTACTAAATCCCTGGATGATGTTGGAGCAATTCATTGTGAATTCATTATTTTATTTCTCAGATGTGTTAATCACACCAGAGCAAAAAAGTACTTGAATCACAGAGATTAAAAACAAGGCAGTCAGTGAATTCAAAACTGAAGCAAAAGTCACTGTAATTTAAAACATGATAAAATAACAATTAACACAGTGACTAAAATAAGTATTCTCTGTGTGTCTATGGTAAGAATGTGTGTGCTTGTGTATTAAACAGAAATAAAACACCACATAGAGAAATCTATTTCATGTAAGATAAAAGGTCTGAGAGAAGATAACAGAGTAGGTATCAAGTAGTTAGCTCTGGAGAAGATATTTCAAATGGACATCAGAAAAGTTGTGCTGAGTCAACAATATGGATAAGAAACAAAATGCAGTAATCCTTCAGCAGTGAATGTACATTCGCACTTTCTAGTGGGCTCCAAAGAACTCAAAAGCAAAGAATATAACAGAAAAGTAATCTGATATGATCATAATGGGCAGTTCCCATCAATACTGTATTGAGTATCTGTCACAACTTTGCTGGATATTCATTGAGGAAGAGATGCTAGAAATGAGAAAACTGAACCAGAATTTTGAGGCCAGGCAAGAACTGGATATAGCTATTAGAACAAAGTAGAAATAAAAGAAAATAAAAATATGAAGTGTCTATTACAGAAGAGATGAGATTTCTTCCGCCATCCAATTTATAATCTAGATCCTCAGACCAGGAAAAACCACAGGATTTAATGCTATATTCTCTGAATCTTCCTCCTCCAAGATGTCTGTCTAACGACAAAGATGGATCTAAAAGCATTCCCAATATACAAACCTGATCTTGCTGGGAAAATTGACAGCTTCCAGAATACCAGACAGATGTATTTCATACTAACAGTACTTCTGTCTAGCCTGTATTCAGTTTCATTCCTAGTGATGGATACTTTTCAAACAACATTTGGCATAGAAGAACTAGACAAACAGACCAGGAAAGGAGGTAGGCTGATTACCGCATGATTACTTATCAGCAGGCCTACATCTGTGAGCAGCACATTGGCTTTGCACAATAAATGCTGGTGGTTATCAACAATTAAACCAGCTTATGCACCAACGATGCATGTCAATCCATGTACTTTGAAAAATAAGATGATTGACCTCTTGGATGAGGATTGTGCAATTATAACAAATATTCCTACAATATATTACTTTCTCATAATTTACTAAATAGCTACAAATAGGTACAAAAAGGTTCGATTCATCTGAATGTTCGCTTCTAGCCAATAAAGAAATCCCATGCTATTCTTTTCCCCTTCCATGAAATCTGAAATGGTCTCTGATGGTTGGTCTGAGCCAGGAGCAGGGAAATTATTCAGCTCTGGGAATTACAATAAAAATAGTAAAGAACAAGACTGACTTCCTTTAATTTGCATAGTTTACTGGCATGGAACTAATATAATCTTTATTAATTTGATAGATGCCAAACAGTATTTATTCAACAAAGCTCTTCTTCTGAGAATGAAACCCTTATGTGTAATATATAATATATAATTAGAAAAAAAATTCACATATACACATATGTTTAGCACTTGAAAAAAGGAAAATACAGTGATTGCTTGCATGGTTTCCTTCCTGTCTCAATACCTCAAACAAACTTTTATTATCACTTGACATCACTCCATATACTTTTCAGAGGCTATGCTTTCCACATTCAGAACTGGGTCATCAAGTTATAATAAATCTATTTTAGTCAGAAACTGATGAGTAATATTTTTCAGGCACTCAGGGCTGCCTGTCCTATCTATTCATTCATTCATTCATCCATCCATCTGTTCTTGAAGGACTACAGTAGGGGTGGTGATGATATAACAATGACATCATAAACAGCACAGTTTCATCTGTTTTGCTAGTTTACAAACTGTTCAAAAATACGATGGTGTAAAAAAAAAATCAGTTTGTTACCAATCCTTGATTTATGACCATGTCATGTAATTGCCATTTGGGCACTTCACAACTGGCTTGTGACAAGCACAGTTTACAAGGAAGACAAAAATAAAAGTATAAGTTGCAGTCAGGTAATGTTTTGCTTAACCATAGTGGCTCACTTAATAACCGAAGGAGAAGTAAGGTTTTACGCCCATCATGGTTAGAGTTGCCAATTTTGTCAACACAACTTTAAGAATTCCACACATCCTAAAGCTGTAACTTTGAAGAATACTGGTTTAAATTCTTAGCTGTGCAAATTTTGAAACCAGTCTTTAATTCTAATAATTGTTCTGAAAAACATATAAATATTAGAATACAATTATTTTTTCATCAAGTATAAAAAGATTTGAGATCCATTTGATGGGATTCACAATCTCCAATCAAAAGAATCTTTTCTATTGTAATTCTGTTAATATCTAAACATTAGTTGCTTAAAAAGGGATATGCCATTTGACAGTATTTATAGGAACTTGTTCAAATGTTATAATTTATTGGAATAATAACAAGTGAGAAGTAATTTGGGTGTTCCTTTAGAAACAAACAAGGATATGGAGGAAGGTGATTGGCATCACACCAATTGGTCTTCCACCTAATCTCCATGAATTCAACATATGATTTGTATATAATCAGTACATATGTTCTTATTGGTGATAAAACTATCCAAGCTCAAAATACAGTGTTTCTCCAACAATACAACCTCCACCAATAGGAAGGCCCAACATGATGTCTAGGCATGAGGTGAAATTAAGCCCCACCCCCAAAATTTAGGCCTATTTAATCCATTCATTTCCCGGCCATTTCTCACATCGTTCGTTAGAACGACAAAAGATGAAGAGAAATGAGGGGAAGTGCGGGGGGGGGGGGGGGAGAGAAAACTTGCCTTTAGGAGTGCCCTGCAGGTAGCCTCGGCTAGAATACCCCAATCTACCAATAGAACATCAGCTGAAAGAAGCTCCCCGAAGGCAGAGTCCCCAGCATCTTCGGGGTGAGGCATGGTTGCCTGTGTCCCCTCACTATTAGGCAGTGTCTTTTGGGCAATGGAAGCTCCCCAAGGACAATCACCAGCCACTTTGATCGGCTGGTAGAAGCGGTCTCGGGGCGAGCACACACACACACTCCCCTCACTACGAGGCCGCTTCTATTGGCTGATCTAAGTGGCTGGTGATTGCCCTTGGGGAGCTTCCATCGCCCGAAAGACACTGCTTAATGGCAAGGGGACACGGGCAGCCATGCCTCGCCCCAAAGCGGCTGGGGACTCTGCCTTCGGGGAGCTTTCATCGGTCAATAGAAACAGCCTCGCGGCAAGCGGAATGTGCGTGTGCGCTTGCGCCGAGGCCGCTTCTACCGGCTGATCTAAGTGGCTGGTGATTGCCCTTGGGGAGCTTCCATCACCCGAAAGACACTGCCTAATGGCGAGGGGACATGAGCAGCCATGCCTCACCCCAAAGCGGCTAGGAACTTTGCCTTCAGGGAGCTTTCGTCAGCCAATAGAAACAGCCTCGTGGAGAGGCATGTGCATATGGGCTGCTCTAGGTGGGGGAGGAAATTAAGTCACCCCCCAAAAGACGGCCTAGCCGTTTTTTCAGGGGTCAAAAAAAAATAAGGCCCGGCCTTATTTTGTGAGAAACATGGTAATAATTTTGTCTGAATTATAGATTTAACCATATTACCATTCAAGTCAGTATTTTGGTAATACAGTCATATTCCTTATACCTATTATTTGATTTCAACAGCACTGGGACTCCAAGGGAAAAGGCAAGGCAAGTGTACCAACTAGAATACATATTACATCATCATCATTGGCCGCACTACCACCCACCACTCTTGTGAGTTCATCAAAGCCTGGCACTCTGCAAGCAATTCCATCAATAGACACATTGACCTCAGTGGTGGTATTCTACTGGTTCGGCCTGATTCTCTCTGCCACTCTGTTATTGGGCCCACCAACCCGCCCGGGCTCCCATACTCACCTTTATCCTCTGCTTTTGAAGCATAGCTGCTTTGCGTGGCACAGCAGAGTGCCGTGCAGCAGCTGCTGAAGCGACCGGGAGAGTGCAGGCTTGTAGGAGGTGAGTTAGAATGCCTCTGCACTTGCACAAAGTGTGCGTTTGGCGTGCACACATGCACGATGTATGTGCATGCATGCAAAGCACACCCACCAAGCCACGTCCACTGAACCAGTGGTAAAACATTTTGAATCCCACCACTGATTGACCTACAACAGCCTATGAACCTCTCAGAATCCAAATCAACCACACAGTTAACCAGAGACAGCACTGACCCTCAACAGACCCAGGCAAGTCCTCCTCAGCTAGCACGTCACCTCCCAATGACTCTCACCTGATGTAACCTCCCCATCACAAGACTCATTACAAGACCCTCACCCTATACAGCGATACCTGGCCCATCTCAAAATATACTGACCATACAAAGCCCTTATAAACAGAAGAACACTGACATTCCCTAAACTCTGCTGAAGATGTTACCTAGCCTAGTAACGAAATGGTCATATACCAACCCACAAACTCAAAGAACAAATCTTCATCCTATACCTGAGCTACAGATATTTGCCACTGTTGCATACATACTTTTCATACAAGCTCTAATGTTCAGAAATGTAACTACTGCTTAAATGTGGAACAACCTTCTTTGTTTAAAAACAAACAAACACCAATGCATGTATATAGACTATGAGTAGGCCATGAATCAGTGTTTGCTCATCTGCAGTCTAAGTGAGCTAAAATAATTCTGAATTTGCCATGACAAATTATTAAAATATTACACTCTCAAAGGGCATAGACTGAAACATTTTGTTTGCTTTTAAAGGCTCTGCCACTTCATGGATCACACAGCCTTCAATACTATTCAAAAGTGTATTGAATCCAAATACATTTTTATTTTTTAAATGTATTAAAAATACATTTTATTTTTCTTATATGTATCCATTTCATGTATTCATAACTATGTTTATACTTATACCTGTTATCTTATAATCGCTTGACAAATAAAAATAAATAAATAAATTTGTTTTACCATACTTTGTCAAATAAGCTACAATGTCCTCACGTATGAACCAAACTCCTTGCCCCAATTTACAAATTGCATTGGTTAGATTAATTCAAGAGTGCCTCTCACGTGTCTCTGTGGTTCACCTTAATTGTGTTTCATTAGATTACAATAATAATATGAAAGAAAATGGTTCAAGATGGAACGGCTTTTGTTTCTTTGATCCATTTATATTTCAGCCACGTGAAAATGAAGGGAAAAAATATTTCCTCCAGCCCACATCATTCATAAATCTACTAACAATGAATATTTCTTGGGCCATCTTGCAAATTATTGCATGCCCTCTTTTCAAGCAGAGTTTCTGCAAATCTTTATAAAACTGACAGAAATTCAGCTGTGGAGCAAAGCCAGTCACTATGAAAAGTCAAATGGGTGTTAAAGTGCACTTAGCATACTGCAGTTCTGCTGGGTGGATTTGTGGCATGGCAGAAATGCCTCATGGCCATAAAGAGGTTGGATGTCTGCATGAGTCCAAATTAAGGTGCATTTGTAAAGACTGTCAGCTAAAGATAAAAATAGCTGATAACTGAAATGAAACCCCTTTGCTGCTTTCTGCAATCTTAATGACAATCTTAGCTATAGCCTAAGTTAAATCACCCTTGCCTAGTATTTTTGCTTTGTAAATAATGCCTAAATCTGTCTGGTCAGTTAATCCCCAATATGATGCTCTCCAGCTATGCTGGTCCCCACCAAATTTTCCCAATTGTACAATCAACTGGCTGATATTTACTAATAGGTCTATTGGTTCATTAGATTTGGACCATGCCATTGTTTAGGACAGGGATGTCAAACTCAATTTTATTGAGGGCGCATCAGGGTTGTGTTTGACCTTGGGAGAGGAACTGGGTGGAGGAAGCGTGGACAGAGGGGGCATGGGCAGCTCAATATCTCTTGTCTTTGATGGCCTGAGTGCTCCCAAGCTCCATTTCTGGCTGCGACAGCCTCCTGCAACCCTCTGACAAGGAAAATGGAGTTTGGGAGGGCTGCACATGGCCCTCCCAAGCTCCATTTTCTCTGGCAGAGGCACCATGGGCTGGTACTTCACTGTTTCCAGGGCGGCCCCATGGGCAGATCTAACCATCCCGTGAGCTGGATCTGGCCCCCAGGCATTGAGTTTGACACCCCTGGTCTTGGAGCTGAAAACAGCAATGCATTATCTCCCCCACCCCTCATTATTTCTCCAAAATAATCCTATGAAGTATACCAGGATGAGACAATCACTTAAAATTATCCAATGACTTCCATAGCTAAGGGTAGATTCAAATCTGGGCTTCCCAGCATCTTAACCATTACACCACTGGCATTCCTCTTTTTGCTTACATTTCACAATGTTGAGGGCAGCAAGTTTGATTTGCTAAACTGAGGCAGGATACATGGTAATAAATAAATATACTAGAATCAATCTTTTATTATTAAATATATTGAAATAGCAGCATTTTCTATTTCCATGTTTGCTTTTAATAATGAATTATAATATCTTTTAAATCAGTCTCAGCCCCACTAGATAGACCAGACCAGGAAATCAACTCCACAACAAAGTAAAACTACTTTTATGGAGATTAGCTATTATAACAGACTGCTATATCACCCACCCACCTCCTAAAATTCTTATATTCCAGGAAATTAGGGAGGCTTCTGCCTGAGCTGCTTCTGAATGTTATCTTTTTCCCAAATGCTTAATGATCCAGCTCTCTCTGCCTAGGTACAGGATAATAAAAACAAGGACAAGTAGGCTGAAAAACAGCTTCTATCCCAGGACAGTAACTCTATTGAATTCTACGGTATAGTGCAATAGTAATGCAATATCAGGGGTTTTCAATTCAATGTATAGAATGTGAAGGATGTGTGCTTATGTTTATATTCACAGTCATAATGTACACTGAAGATGGCATTTAATTTCATTGTATGAGGTGCAATGACAATGAAGTAAACTAACTTCATTGTAATGTAAACTAACTTCAAAGTAATGTTTGTTCCTATCAAACATCTTCTTTATTCTGTGCAATCACAATAATCTCAGGACTTCCAGGCTTCTTCAAGAACCAAAATGTGATTTGATGATTTGGGCCTTAGAGCACCATTATAGATTTCAAGCCTTCATCTTCCTGCTCACCTTGCTAACGGAGGTTTAGTTACTAAGTCATGGTTACAGGAGATTTACAAAATCCTCAAGAGTAGCTAGAAGAATTTTTTGTATGGTTCATTCCACTTTAAGGTCCTAGCTGTAAAAAAGATGGGAGTTTAAATCTCAACATTTTCACTTCCATTTTTCTCCACTGCCTTTGGGCTACTGAGGAATTTGGGTTTTATGCCTCTGTAAAAGCCTGACTGTTTTTTAACAGCCATCTATGACCTTGTAAGCTGGAAATGTAGACATTACATATTGTCTTGGAATATACAACATACTAGTAAGAATTGAGGCCTCTGAACTATGGTGCTGGAGAAGACTCCTGTGAGTCTCTTGGACTCCAAGGCAACCAAATCGGTCAGTCCTAGAGGAGATCAACCCTGACTGCTCTTTAGAAGGCCAGATCCTGAAGATGAAACTCAAATACTTNTACTTTGGCCACCTAATGAGAAGGAAGGACTCACTGGAGAAGAGCCTAATTCTGGGAAAGATTGAGGGCAATAGAAGGGGACGACAGAGAATGAGGTAGCTGGATGAAGTCACTGATGTAGTTGGTATGAGCTAAAATGGACTCCAGAAGATGACAGAGGACAGGAAGGCTTGGAGGAACGTTGTCCATGGGGTCATGATGGGTTGGACATGACTTTGCAACTGAAAACAACAACAATTATAAAATCTGATAAACCAACTATAGTTGCTATCAGGGGTGGGATCTGACCGGTGTAACTACCAGTTCGGTGATTTGCATTTTGTGTGCACATGTGGAACGTCATCAGCTATGCTGCCCGAACAGCTGAGCAGAACTGTATGCAGATGCGCAGCATTAGAAAAAGCACTATTTTCCTGCTTTTTCAACTGCAGCTGTGCTGCACAAAGCAGCTGAGGTTGAAAAAACAGGAAATAAAGCTCAGGTAAGAGCCCAGGTGGGAGGGCAGGCTAAAACAGCAGCAGACACAGAACCAGTTCTGTGTCTGCTGTTCTACAGAGCCAGAAAGAACTAGTAGAATCCCACACCTAGTTTCTGTGCTCATATAACATGCTATATTTCCCTAGAAATAAACCTATTATGGCCTAAAAGGACAGTTTTTAAAATGATTCACTAAAGATATAAAGACTATAGTTGGATTCTACAACATGCTGCTATATACTGAACCATAAATTATCCAACTCCAAGTCTTCCCTGCCATGTTGTGTGAATCAAGACACTTTCGTACATTTTCAAAAGGCTCCATTCCTACTGATACACAGAACTTATTTAAGCTACACTCTCAGACAGCATCCAAATAGAGTCAGATTGGATGAAAGAAAGGCATTTCATTATGTATTCAACCAGCCAATAATTTATTTCTCAAGCGATTATAAGATAACAGGTGTAAGTATAAACATAGCTAGGAATATATGAAATGGATACACATAAGAAAAAAGAAACAATAGGACAGGGATAGTAGGCACATTGGTGCGCTTATGCATGCCCCCTACAGACCTCTTAGGAAAGGGGTAAGGTCAATAGTAGACAGTCTAAAGTTAAAGTTTTCGGGGTTTGGGGAAGAAACTACAGAGTCAGGTAGAGTATTCCAGACATTTACCACTCTGTTATTGAAGTTGCATTTCCTGCAATCAAGTTTGATGTGCTTTACCTTGAGTTTGTATCTATTATGTGCTCTAGTATTGTTATGGTTGAAGCTGAAGTATTCATTGACAGGTAGGACATTGCAATGTATAATTTTATATACTATACTTAGATCGGACCGAAGGCTACGTAGTTCTAGGTTGTCTAGGTCTAAAATTTCAAGTCTGGTGGTAGGGAAGTCTGTGCTGAGTTGTGAGGCGGGAGTGGCCATATAGGAAACAATGTTTTGAGGGATAAGGAGCTATTTATTTCAGATACATACTCTGAACAGTTTTTATGACCCCATTTGTTACCAAATTGTGAGCCCAAAGGAAGTTCAAGGAAATTCCTTGAAGATGTTAAGGGCCTGTCACATAGGCCGACGGATGCAAAAAGTATGTAAAAAGGACACCGCGGACGAGAAAATGTTCCATCC
>BHFT01019664.1:0-16007 GCA_004320025.1 Laticauda laticaudata
TGAACCAATCCTTTACTGGCCTTTCTGGCCAATCAGAAGAGACTACTTGGAACCTTCCAAGTTATACAGAACACTCTTCATCATTGCTGCCAGGCTCCACAACCTCCAAAGATAGCATCCCACTCTCCAATAGACCTGGCCCCATCCCTGCACCACACACAGGCCCCTCATCCAAGTCCTCACTGTCAGAGACCTCAATCATCCGCACCTGCTATTGGTAAATCACAACACCAGTGGACCACAACAGGTGCTTTGAAGAGTGGCTTGACTCCCTCTTCTTTGTGGCAACTCCTGAGATATCAGAACACTGCTATCATGTCACCCATTGTCCCGATGATGATATCAAAGAAAATTCCCAAATTTTAAACATTATTTTTAATTCTTTGTAGAGTTGCTTTAGATTGATAAAAACATTCTTATTGATTGGTTTTGATTGATTAAATAGTGGAATACTTAGATTGTATCTTAATTGTATTGGTGATGAAACTAATTGAAGTTCCTTGTACCAAATTTGGCAAAATGTAAAATCCATTTTTTTTAAAGGCACAGATCATTTAGGAACTGACACCTGTATAAGTGTTACCATGTTAACAGGTAAAGAGACTATTCAGTGGTCCTTTCATAATTTTTTATTCCAATTTGTACAAAAAGCAGGAAGTTGATTTGGAAAAGTCAGAAGCAAAATTGAAAAAAAAACCAGAACTATTCTGATTAAAGAGGAAAAGACAGGAATCACAACCTTTGTATAACATGTCCCTGTTTACTCTACTATGAGACTTCTGAAAATTGGAGTCCAGATTTAAAATTTATTTCCCATCAACATGGCTTGAAATGCCAGATCTTTTCTACTCCAGTATATGTTTTCTTAAAGAGCCTTGCTCAAAAAGATGAAAGATTTCCCCTTAATTAAGAAATGGGTGTTCAAGAAAATTGGTGAGAAAGATTTATGAACAGGAAAAGAATACATATTCATATTTCTATAAGGCAATCAAGATGTTGATGTTAATATCAGGACAATAGCTTTAATTGTATTTCAGCAAGCGAATAGCAATTAGGAAACAAATTATCTTGTGAAAGCATGTCTTACTTGATTTTGTCCCGAAGCCAAGCTAAAACTAAACAAACTTCCCAAATCTTAATGCAAGAGATAAATATATCCTCCTGTGGTGTTTTCTGAAATAAAAATAACTTATGTGGCTGACAATACCTACAAAGCCCAGATAGCAAATAGAATTGCTTCCTTCATAATGTGAAAATCCTCTGTGTATTTTAGAAAGTAGACAACAAAATAATGAATGCATACCATGACCCAATTTTTAAATATGCAGTCATTTGATTCCAGCCCTTAGTTTAAACTGGGGATTATAAACTCACCCAACATGAATTGTCTTTCCTAAAATGTCATTTACTAAAAACAAAACAAAATAAAACCTTTACCTAGACATTTATGTTCTTCCATTGGACAATTTCAAGTCATTAGCTATGTCACATCATAGTATTATTTCAAGGACTATATGAACTTTGGTTGGCTTGGATTAGTGACTGATCTAGAAATGAGAAAAAAATTAACATCAACAGCAAAAGCATAGTGCTATCTCTATAGCCCAAGGAAAACACTTGACCTGAATATCTAAACCTAAAATAGTTGGCATTGTGCAATAGAATATTATAGGGATTGTATTAGAAATATTTTATTTTACACACACACACACAAACACACACACACTTAAAATTATTATTTAAATATTTTTTTTTATTAAAAAACAACACTCAGTTCAGGTTTAACTTAAAATAGGGAGGAAAACAGCTTCACTGGGGAAATCAGAGTGCTAAAAATTAATATTTCCAAAATCAGAATTGTACATGTGTGTGTACATTTTTCCCCTCAGGAAAACATTTGACCTGAATATCTCAACTGGCAATATTTGGGGCTATGCAGCCAGTCATTTAAGAAACTGTGAAATAGGAACCAATGTCAGCTTAGCTATTGTCAAGTACCTGAGAGTAGAGCCTATGCAGGAAAGCAAAATTAACATGGAAATTTATTAATCTTTAATTTATTAATGTTTAATGTCAAGTAATCAAAGATTAGAACACATGGTCTTGGAATCTTTCCCTTTTAAAACTAAATCCGTTAAGGTACAGTGGCAGGGAATGGCTTTAATTTCTTTTTCCCAGAATGTAGAACCAAAGAGTTAAGTGCTGATTTTCCAGAAATGTCCTCTTCCAAAAGAGGAATGCATGAAAATCCTATACATGGGGACTTGACATACAGGTGGTCCTCAATTTACAACTATAATGGAGCCTGCTCATTGTAATCATAAATAGAGACAGTTGTAAAATGGATCAGTCATAAGATCAACCTGATTTTGGCACCTTTTTTGTGGTCATTGTTAATTCAATAAAATGGTCAAAGCAGCCACCAGTGGCATTAAGTGAATGCCACAGTCATGGCATTCACTTAATGATTGGTAAGCAATGTGCATAACTTTGCTGGAAGTATTGTAATCTGGAAGTATTGTAAACTGCCAATTTTTGCCAAAACTGTTGTAAAACATAAGCATTCCAACTAACAAACTCCAAACCAATGAACTCCAAGACAGGAATTTTCTCAAAGTTCCATTTTATTAGAATTGTCATGGTGACACATCTGGGAAAACCCAAATCGGAGAGTTCCGGGTTTTCCCTTCCCAAAAAAAATTCAAAGATCCAGTCCCTGCACCCATCAGTCCATCACATGGTCCAATCACCATGCATCCCAACTGGAGACATCCCTCGAACCACTCCTTTCCCAGGTGCAGGATGGCTTGTCCTTGACTCTGAAGAAGAATGTTGTTATGTCTAAACTTCCACCTCTCTCTAAAATCCCCCCTCCCAAGTTCCCAGGCATTAAAATGTGTCAGCATGGAAATTGCCAAGTTTTTGGCAGCATTCCACAGCACTGAAAAGCGTGTGCTTATCTTGGGGAACCGTTTGAGATTTGTTCTGGCCGGGAATGAAAGTAATTACCAGCATTGCAATAAAATAGGTTTTGCTTTTAAAAACAAGTTTGTGTTTAATTACGTTTGACGAAGCCTGGGTCAGAACAGAAGGGTCAACTATCAATGTTTAGAATCTGGATCATAAGTAATATCCATGTAGATCTGTTATAACTTCAAATGGTCATTAAGCATAAAGTAACATTCATATCTTTTCGTTCTGAGAGCTTCAGTGAAGGTCAGCTATCTATTCCATTTTGAAATCTCCTAGATATCCCTTCCTACCACCCCTGCACACCAGTACCTAGATAATTTCCAGACTCTTCATAACCATCTAAAATTTCAAAGCCTGTGAATTTAATTCTCCATAGAGAATTTAAACCCCATAAAATAATATCTAGCTACTCGACTTGACGCCAAAACTTCCTGTCCTCCCCTCCTATTATTAAATACTAAGCATAATGCCAGGAATTATTTTGCTTTTATTTAATCTATAGATTATAATTTAAACATTGTACATTTTAAAGTAACTCAAATAATAAACTATCTATTAACTCCAAGTGAATGTGCATTTAGTTCTATATGCTTTTCATTGTTACTCAAGAAGAAATAATCAAGTGTTCAGTTATAAGTGCACCAGTTTCAGAATAATTATATCAAAGGACTGTTATATTTTTATAGAAATCTTAAATACTGATGATTTTTGAGATGAGTAACTTTCACTATTGTGAATATAATGTATGTAAATTCACATTATGCTATAATGTAAGTACATATTACTCATTTTAATTTAGAATTTTCTTTTCTTCCAGAAGTGGCAATAAAATTGCAGGCATATCCCAGATTAGAACAAAGAACGCTTTTAAAATACCAGATCTTAATTAGGCACTCTTATTTTAATAAAATTAAATATAAGACATTTTAAGAAATGTAACTATGTGTACATGAAAAAAGATAGTAACTACTCAAGCACCATACATCGCTGTTTAATCACATAATTTCCTACATTCTCATCTATTAGTATGGTGCATTTTCAAACTAGGATGAAAGGTTAATTTTATTTTTTGTATTCATCATACTGGCATGCATATACTTTAAATAATAATGTCCCAGGGCTTTTCTCATCTTTTTATATTTTCTGTCTGATTATGTATCTTGGAAATTTATTTCATTATACTGCAACACTGTAGTGGATCCTTTTTATATTTTCTGTCTGATTATGTATCTTGGAAATTTATTTCATTATACTGCAACTCTGTAGTGGATCCTAAAGGTAAAATATCCTTCAACTCCAGCTCCATTTCCCATGATTTTACAGTATGTACATATCCATATAGTCTTATTGGAAATAATAGGGAAATTGTATGTAATTTGGATTTTTCTTGGTTATTTCTTCAACAACCCAGTGTAGTAAACTATCTTGGCATTTATGAGTGGTCTCCCACTAAAATGGGGTGATCAACTTCTGAAATTATCAAAATCAATATTTTATATGGCTTTTTAAAATAGTTTTTGCTTTTACTGTACAGTGCCAAGTCACTCTGAAGGTACACACATGCATACAAATGTATGTGCTGCTTATATTAGTGCTGGTTACTGATACAGTATTTCACCTTTCTATGGTATGCAAACTGAATTGCTTAATTGGGATTAGAAGAGCTGTACAAATGCATATTAAAAAGCCTAAACAAAGCCTTGTTAACTCATCTATCTTCTTTAAAATAAATAATAAAAACAACTGAAAAACATTCAGTATGATGCATTACACAGAGATTAGTGATGTAACTAATGCTATCAATACAGGCTATTATCCCTATTTCCCTATAATTGCTATTACTGGGGTGAGGAATACAGCTTTTTAATCATTCACCATCAATGTGATAGGACATAAATCATTCTCCAATTAATCTTCAAAGGAGAAGAAAGTCTCATGCAGTGGGGTATCAGGGTTTGGCACATATGTTTCTTCAACAGATACCTGGGGTAGGTGTAAATTTCCTAATCATTGAATACTACCTCCCTAGAGCTCTGCTGACTTCTTGGCTTCTAATCTTCAATACAGCCCCAAAGAAGGACATTTTACTGTGGGTGTTTTCCAAATAGATGGTTGGGGGCCACTGAGCATAATAGGCATGTAACAAGCCAAACCAAAACAATAATACCAACATATGCTGTCAACTCAGAAAAATAGAATAAACTTTAATTTGACAAAGAATTCAAGGGTTCACAGATCTTAGCTAAAAATAACCCCACTTGGTATATTCTCAGACAACATCTGGATGTCCTTCAGTTGTTTGGAATTCAGCAAAAAAACAAAAATACAGTTTCTAAAGTATTTCTTGTGCTTTCTCCTGGAGATGTAGTGCATTAGTTATAGGGGAAAAAAAACCTGAATATTTTGCAACAGTGAGTGATTGCAAAATAACTAGGCTTTTGGTCTTCAAGGATGCTAAATACTAGTTATGGCACACTTTGGCCAAGTGACAGAATGAGTTCAAGGAAATCTCAGAAGCAACATTATAAAATAAGGAATAAAAACACCTTTTACAAATTCACAAGAAGTTTGCAATTGAAAATATGGCTGCTAGGAATTCTATTTTATTTTCCATCCATTTGTATTGCTCACTATGGAATTTTATAATTGGCTGATCTAACATGTCTTCATTAAGCAATCATGAAGTCAGATAGTTTATGTTCTACCAATATCAGTCTTAGATTATTTGTGTCAGTGACTTCAATTTCTCCTCTCAATTTGATCAAAGAAAATTTGATTTAGAAAATGTTTCAATGGAAAAAAAATGATTTTTTTTGTTCATATTCATGGCATGTGATATGCCATTGGTTTCACACAGGTATGAGAATGCCAGGAATTGTGTACAAAGTTACTGGACCATCATCTGTTCAGTGCTTTATGTCCTCTTTGATCTATGGAGATTCTCAGTCATGGTTGTCCAAAAGTAGCTTTTTCAAGTGGCAACTGGACTTTCTTGTTTTCTATTGAAGATGTTCTGTTTCTCATCCAAGAAGCTTCTTCAGCTTTGACTGGATGGTCCAGTCAGAGCTGAAGAAACTTCTTGGATGAAAAGCAAAATGTCTTCTAAAAAAACAAGAATATCCAGTTGCATCTTGAAAAAGCACCTTTGGAACTGTCCTCTTTGGCTTTCCAACTATACCCCACTTCATGAAAAAACACCACGGAGAGATATTTCAAACTGGGTTTTTTTCCGGTAGCTTGGTCGGTACATCTTTGGATGCCTGTCAGCTGTGCTGGTTATTGAGTAGTAAATCCAGATCTAAAGTTTCATACCCAAAGCATCTGGTTAACTTTTCCCCTTTCCTTCCTTCTCCCTTAGTTATATTTTACTGTCCAATGGAATTCAAATAAATTGCTGTGATAACAATTCCTGGCTGGATGCTACTGCATTTCATTCCACCTTGGAATGTCCAGCAGCTCTCATGGGACATCACAATGAGTAGTTTTATTTCTCTTCTACTATCTCCCATCTTATCCCACCCTGCAGCAGTCTCCTGCCTGCTGCATATGGCAGATTAATATCTCGAGTAGCATGTCAGTGTTCCAGAAAAACTCAACTCCAATTAAAAACTCTGACACATGCATCTTCTCAAAGTTTTCTTTTATTAGAGTAGTATACTGGCACATCTGGGAAAACCTTAATCTGAGAGTCCCAGGTTTTCCCTTAGTAATTCAAAATTCCAAAACCGACCCCTGTACCCATCAGTCCATCACATGATCCAACCACCATCCCCCCAGCTAGAGATATCCCTTTAACCACTCCTCCTCCAGATGCAGGAATAACCTTGACCAAAGAGAAGAATGCTGTAATGTCTAACAACCAACACTCTACCATTCCCCCCTCTTACTTTCCCAGGCACAGGAATATGGCAGCGTGGAAGCTTCTGGTACTAATATGGCTTCCAAAGCTTACAAAGCATAGCTGGCATAGCAGCATGGCAGTCCTGAGCTGGAGGTGCTGGAGGTGGTTACGACACATCCTATTAAGTGCAAAAATAACAAACAAAGAAGTCCTAGATCAAACCTCACCAAAAATATTACTTGAAGCCAAGATTGTGAAACAGAGGCTGCCATACTTTAGTCATGTCATGAGAGCCGATTCACTTGAAAAATCAGTCATGCTGGGAGTGATCAGCAGAAAAAGGAGATGGGACCATACTAGTACCCACTGGCTAGACACTATAAAAGATGACAGTGGGATGATCATGGCAGATTTGAAGGAGATAGTGCGAGACAGAGGGAAGAAAGTGAGTACTGATCCATAAAGTGTTGGAAGGTCGGGCATGACTGAATGGCTAACAATACCAATGGTAAGTACTTTCACCCTGTTTTTCAAGGTCACTCCTGTACATCTAGGACACTTGTCTGAATTAACCTAATGGTAAGAACAATTAAAAAACCCAGATGACCAGGTTGCATTCCTATTCTGTACTCTAGAAAAGAAGACTATAAATCCCACCCTTAATGAGGAGGTTTTTAAACCAAGCGTTGGAAATTCCTGATGGATTCTTAAATAAATGTTGAATCCCCAATAATTATAATGTGTTATAATTGTATATATACAATTATATTCACAATATTATATTGTAATATACATTATATAATTACAATATATAATGTGTTATAATTATAAATAATAATGTGTTACATACAGCTCTGCAAAAACTGTTGGTGCACACTGGAATTGCTTGAAGACAAAAACTAGCAACCTAACACTTTTGATTCAACACATTTTTATCTGGCAACTATAATTCTCTCCCTGGAGCTGTCTCTTACTTTGTCTTCCACCTCCCATCTTGAATAAAGCTGCCAATGATGGTAATTGACCTCTGCATCCATCATTTAAAGGCTTTTTGGATCCATCAAAAGGTATTTTCACCCCATTTCATTGTCAGAGGCAACAGATGTCTTTCTAGCCAAAGCCTCCCCTTATGCCAATAATCTTCCCAAGACATTATGTTACTGCAGTAATGGCAGCCAGGGATTATTATTTTTTTAAGTTTCTTTTTCTCCTTGCTATCTATCTTTTTTTTTTTCTATCTTCTAGTCCTTTAACCTTCTTATGGACTGATATACTTATTGCTGAGTCATTCTCATCATCTCCTCAGAAAGCTAATGCATTATTGCCAAAAATCTCTTTGAAGCTGGGGAAGAAAAGGCTGTAAGAAATTACTAGAATCTGAGCAGCTGACTTGGCTTAATGAAAACATATGTTGTTGTTAAGTTGCTTTGTTTAGCTGTGTGCTTGATGGATAGTTTTAATGCATCAACCTGATTCACACTTTTTGTCATTGCGCTAATACTTTTAATATTTGCAATTCCTGGAATTTGACCATGGAATTCTACTCAAACAATTAATACCATAGGAAAAATTCAAATGCTGACTCTTCCATAAAGGTAACTAAAGGATTTTGGATTAGTTATGCGGTCATTTAGCCAAGAAGATCCAAAGGGTCATGGACATAGAAAATGGGAAACAACAACCTACAAACCCAAGATAACCAGATAAAGGAGAAAGGGACAGATTCTGTCATAGAAAATAAGTGTTCTTTCCTCTGTATTTAAATTTGGTCCTGCTACACAATATAAAAATACACATAGAGATTTTCCCATGAAAATGTTATACTTTAATTTTAAACCCCTATCTTCAGTTCCAGTTCAGATTTTTCTAGTCGATACCGCTCCTCCCTTTTGAGTTGGGAGAAGGGTGAACAGAACCACTTCCCATAAAGTATTAATATAATTTCTTAAAGTTATATCTACAGTTCTTCAGTATGAAAAAAATGCAATAATCACATATGATATAAAAAGCAATTCATGACATCGCAATTAGCTGCCAACTCTTTGTCTAATAGGTCAAGCTCATGAAGTAACTAGGAATAAACCATGATAAGGAAGAGGCATGGAGAAGGTTTGTATCCTCTATCTACTCACCCACTTGGCAAACTTATGATGAAATAACATTGTCTGAAAATAACTGACTTACATTAAATAACTGACTTACATCACAATGCTCTTCTAACTCAACAATTCTATTGCTGTAAACAGATTTTCAAAGTCATCACTTAATACATATTTTATAACATACTATCAAGTCTTCATAGGCCATGTTTTATTACTCTTAAGAATACAACTAATTACTTATACAAAGCATATGTCCCATTGTTATTGATTTAGAGCCAATGGCTTCACTATAAAGTAACACACATGCAGCTTTATTTGTGTGTTGGTATATGCAGGCATGTCTGTGTGGTCTATAAATACTGATTAACCAACAATTACAGTGAGTTCTGCAGACTAGCTTACAGACTGTGCATTTGAAAGGTCATTAACTCAAATGCTAATTCAATCAATACTTTATTAAATGAAATATTAAAATGTAAATTAATTTCAGGTATCCTCATCGATTGGTCTATGTCAGCACATTTAAAAAGCTAAATTAAATCTTTGCACCTTTAGAAAATCAGTGCTTCATAGCATTCTTTAAAATGCCTTAATGACAATATTACACATGATTTCAACTAATTTGCATTAAAAAACTGAAAAATTAATACATATTTACACATACATAGACACATGTGGGGTTCTATAGTTTTAAAATATATGACAAACTCTTAAATCAAGTCCTATGGTGGGTCACTCCTTACTAGAATAGATTTATCCAATAACTGAAATTCTCTGACAAATATTTTCTTAAGTTTTGCCATTTGGGGCACTTCTAATCAAGCTTTCGGCAAATGGAACCTGCAAGTATGTTAGTGTAGGAGGGCAGAATGAGTTGGAAGTCAAGGCTAAACATGTCATCAATTTGGAATCATTGTACAGTCACAAGAAATTCAAGTCCAGCCTCTCATAAATTCAGATTCTTGTGCATAGGTAAAGGTGTACAGGTGACAAGAATAAATTTACACCTAGTCTGGTGTGATATATATTTCTCTAGACATTGTGCTGTTTTTAGCAACTAGTAGTAACTAGAAAGTCCCCATTTTCTCCAGTATATTCCCTGAGCAACTTCATATATACTTCTTCCATCTTTGTTTGAATCCACATTTCCAGCCTCATGAAAAAGTAACACGAAACTGGCAGAGATGCTGGAAGGAGATGTCATATATTCAATTTGTCTTTACACATCTTAAATTCCTTTCTCTGATTTTAATGGGGGGGAAATTGTATATCTTTTGGTTTCAGAGACATTTGCAGCCTAAGATTTAAGAAACCCAATATTATTTTTAAAAAATATTTTTATAAAAAGCTAAACATCATTTTAAAAACATGTTTGCTTCATTTTAGGATCACTCTTCTGCTTATAGCTTTTTACCGTGCTATTGCTGCCACTTTTAAGATGCCCAGTTAATTCTAATTTCACTTCCTAGGGTGCTTAAATGACATTTGTGACTTCAAAAACTGTTTTATCAGTTGCTAATACTGAGAGGGAGAGACAGAAAAATTAAACATGACAGTAACAAACATTACCTTTTTATACAATATGGATATGTTGCAACATTTAATGGAAAAAAAATGTTTTTCTTTTGTGGTGTTTTGATTGGTGAATTTATTTAGCAAATTAGCCTTTCTTATTTATGTGGAAAAGCTGTGCATTTGGTTGGGCATTATAGAATAACTTTGTAAACTTTCCTTCTCCTCATCCTTCTCTTTCTTCCACATATTCAGTGAAGTATGCTTACAGAATCATGATCTTTAGTAACTGCGCACTGCAGGTTTGATTAGCTTTCAAAGGCAAAATCCTCTTGCAAAGGCATTTTATAATATCTTGCTTTTGTAGTGGTCAAGGACTTGCTAAAACTGTAATTAAGTATTTGAAGGACACACTTGAAATATAGCAAAGGACATAGAAAGTAATCAGCCAGTACATTTTTTACAGGCATTTGGTCAGTACCAAAGTCACAGATGGATTTTGGTGCAGCCACTCGGGATGCATGGATGAATATAGTAAAGAAGGCTATTGAAGACCCTTGTTTTCTGACCTCAGCTGGAAATGGGATCAAAGAGAAACATTTGACCTTGTTGGATTGATATGCTGCAAAATCAAAAGCAGGATTCCATTACAATTTGGCTCAATACAGCTGAAATCTGAATCGTTAATAAAAACAGAAATCCCAGTCATGTGGAAGATTCTACTACTGGTTATTGAAGAGGATATAGATTCTTTGCTATGAAGATATGAAGATGCAGCTCAGTTATTAAGCGCATATGTTATTTGGCCAGCTACAGATGATTCCTAACACATGGCTGAGATGTTGCAATGACCCCCATGAAGCAGAAGCAAGGTGCTGCAGTGATTCTTAGCCATGCAAAAAGGGAAGTTAGATGCATAGCTCTGGTTCTTTGAAAAATTCAGTATAGACATTTTATACATAGTAGGACATAGTAATGTACTGTTTTCACACTTCCTCGGCCATTTCTCTACATTTATTAGCATTTTTAGAATGTAGTTGAGAGATTTGAAGATATACATACATATATGTACATTTTGTGTATGGATGTGTATATACCAGTGGTACGATTCAATTTATTTTTACTACCAGTTCTGTGGGCATGGCTTGGTGGGCATAGCAAGGGAAGGATGCTGTAAAATATCCAGTCAGAGGTGGTATTTGCTGGTTCTCCAAAATCCTCAAAATTTTCGCTACTGGTTCTCCAGAACTGGTCAGAACCTGTTGAATACCACCTCTGGTATATACAGTATATGCAATGTTACTGTACAACATTCAGTACAGTATATGCAGTGTTTTTGTGTATAGATGTGTATTTACAGCATATTTTATTTATTTATTTAATTTATATTGTCACCTATTTGCCTATGGTGACTCGAGGTGGCTTATATTGTTTTAAACCATATTTAAAACAAAAAATAAAAATAAAAACAATAAAAATTAACAAAAAACAAAATAAATTAGTAAAGTACAAAAGATCAAAATCTGGGAAAACAAAAAAGAAAACAAAAAAACAAAAAATCAAAACCCAACTGTCAACCTCCCTCCCTGATGACAGCAGATCACACTAGCTATTTGATGGGCTCCATCCCTCTCTAGGTTCCCCAGGCCTGCTGGCAAAACCAGGTCTTCAGTACCTTTCGGAAGAGTATTAGTGAGGATATATTAGTGAGATATTCTAATCTCTGGAGGAATGATGTTCCAGAGAGACAGAGCCACCACAGAGAAGGCCCTTCTTCTGGGTCCCACCAAGTGTATCTCCCTCAGGGGTGGGTCCCGCAACATTCCCTGCTTCCTCGCTCTGATGGGTCGGATGACGAGCAAGAGATGTTTCCTTAGATAACCATATCATATATGCAGCAATCAAGATTTTTTTAAGCCACAGATTGTTATCAATATTGAATAGGAGGCGATATGAGAATGGACAACACAGTTCCATAAGATGCACATTGCGCTGGAAGTGACACATATTAACTTCTGCAAATAATTCTACTGATGTATATGGATTATAGGTAGTTCTCAACTTACATCCATTTGTTTATTGACCTTTCAAAGTTTCAGCAGTGAAAGTGACTTAAAACCATAACAGCATTCCCATAGTCACATGTTCAGAATTTGCCACTCAGCTTCCGTCATGTACTTATGATAGTTGCTGAGTCCTGGGGTCTTGACATCCTCTGAAAGGCAAATTCAATGTGGGAAGCTGAATTTACTTAACAACACCTTGGTTACCAGTGGAAATTCTAGCCCCACATGTGGGGATGAGGATTACCTGTATGAGGATTACCTGTAGAAGTGAGAAAAAGGAGATAAAGATTTGTATCTTTAAGAAAGCCAATCTATTCTTCAGAATACCTGAGAACAGGGCAAGAAACAATAGATGGGAACTAATCAAGGAGAGAACCAACCTAGAACTCAGGAAATTTCCTGCCAGTGAGAAAAATTAATCAGATGAACAGCTTGCATCCAGAAATTGTGAATGTTCCATGACTGGAGGTTTTTAAGAAGAGATTGGGTAGTCGTTTGCCTGGAATGATGTAAGACTTCCTGCTTGAAGAGGAGGTTGGATTAGAAGGCTGCCAATGTCCCTTCCAACTCTGTTATTCTGTATTCATAGATGAGGTTGAATAGGTGCAAGTTTTTATGTGAATTACATTTCCCACAACATGTTTCTAAATAGTGGAGTCCATGCTTTGTGAGTGGAAGGACTTATTTGGAATCAAACCATCATAAACGTTCCAAGTTTAACTGAATGTCTATGGAGATTCTCAGTCATTCAGGTCATAGTTGTCCCAAAGGTGCTTTTTCAAGAGGCAACTGGATGCTCTTGTTTTTCTTTGAAGATGTTTCATTTCTCATCAAAGAAGCTTCCTCAGAACTGAAGAAGCTTCTTAGATGAGAAGTAAAATGTGTTAAAAAAACAAGACAGTCCAGTTGCCTCTTGAAAAAGCACCTTTGGGAAAAGTTTAACTTAAATCATATCATTTGATATAGTTAAGTGGGATGCTGTCCCAAGACACTACAAAGACAGAGTTTGAAGATGAATCAAGTCAAACTCCAAAGACTCCTGCAGTGCAACTAAGTATGAAGGCCATGAAAAAAATCTTGAACTAGCATTGTACCAACAACTTTACAAAACTCAAGTTGGTTCCTAAACAATCATACCTGCTCAAGCACAGTTGGTTTGACTGGATCTGATTCCTTTTAATGGGTTTCTCCTGTTTAGTTCTACTGGTGCTACTTGTTTTCCAGCTTAATGAAGCAGCTATACTTCTCTTATTGTTAATGCTCCTTATTTAGATGCCAGTATTTTCAAGATGTGCAGACATCAAAATGTCAGAACATAACATTTTTCACATTTGTAAGATTCCAAGTATTAAAACTCTTTAAAAAAAAAGTAAAGTCATGCAGTACTGTATTACACAACAAATGCTAAATTATATGTGAATAACATTTCATTTTGTCCTTCTCTGGGATTTTCAGTGCTTCTTTCTATGAATGATTAAGGCAGGAAGAAAATAATTGCCTCAGAGCTGAATGCAGCTGTTATTTATGCCACATTATTTCTAAGTTGGATGAGTATAATGCTTTTCACTACCTCACAGTAAATTACAGCTGCTCAAAAAATGTGTTATCCAAGGACACATGCAGAAGCATATTGACACAAATTTGAATGAGAATGGAATGTTTAATTGGCAGCTCATGAAATTCTGGGGTAGGGATCCTGCAGAGAATAGGGAACCCATGAAATCTCATTTCCTGTAGTTGGGATGGTCTCCAGCAATGTCCCCACCTCTGCCCCACAAATAAATGTAACAAAGGAAGGGAAGAAAGAAGAATGGATTGAAAAAAAGAGGGAATTTATAGCTGAAGCAGATTTTTTTAAGGATTTTCTGAGGAAATGTTGTCCATGATTCTTTGAGGATGGGAAACAAATCCAATATATAGATAACTACATAAATATTTGGATTACAGAGTTGGAATAGACCTTAGAGGTCTTCTAATCATACCCTGATCAAGCAGGAGACCCTGTACCATTTCAGACAAATGGTGGTCAAATCTCTTCTTTAAAACCTCCAGTGATGGAACACCCAGAACTTCTGAAGGCAAGTTCACTGTTAGGAAATGTGTTCTTTGTTCTAGGTTGGTTCTCTCCTTAATTAGTTTCCATCCATTGCTTTTTGGCCTTCCTTCAGGTGCTTTGGAAAATAGGTTGACCCCCTCTTCTTTGTGGTTGCCTCTTAGATATTGGATCATTGGTATTATGGCACCCTAATCCTTCTTTTCATTAAACTATACATTCCACTCAAATCATCATGTTTCCTTTCCATTCCTATAAAAATGGAAGGCCCAGCTATGTGATACACTTAGGCATGATTGGAATTGATCAACACTTGAAAGGTTGACCAAAAAAAATTCCAGGATTCAGCATGAGAATGGAAAGTTAGGAAGGAGGGGAGGAAAAGAAAAAGAAAAGAAGGGAAGGAAAGGAAAGAGAAAATATTTGGAAAGAAGACAATTTCAAATTAGTTCCAGGCAATAGACTTGACTCAAAGAAGAAATTGTGCCTTCTAACAAAGAAATAATTACTATATATTTATTCATTTGCTTTAAAAAAAATCAAAACAATATTTTATTTCACTGTAAAATCATTTGAGGATATTATCAGTGCAAGTAAAAGAAAAAACAAAACAGGAAAATATGCAGGTTAGGGATTACTGTGAATAGTATCTTCTCCATCTTCCAAATTCACTCTATTAAAAACGGGAATAAATAAAACTAATTTCATCCCTTTGGGATCTTTTAATACCATCAGTGTAGTCTAAAATAATCATGCACTTATTTATACAGCTTTGATATCCAATATACAAAAAAGTATTTTCATTGTCCCATATTATTACAAAAAGAAAAAAAACCTTATTGTGGCTTTCTATAGTTTGTGTCCATTTGTGCATATGATACATGCAACTACCAACATCCAACCTGAATATGGAAAAAAAATAATGTGCGAATTGTATCAGTCTTATCAGTATTGAGTATGAGAACCACAAGATTTAATCTAAAATGAAGTGCTAAGATTACCTGAAGCCCCCAGGCATTATCTTTATATAGGTCTTTTGTGTACATAATCTTGTTTTTAGACTAAGATCAATGAAACTTTAAAGAAGGATTTAGGATGCCAATGGGATTTTCTGTTTTTGATGAGAGAAAAGTGAACAAAAGACACCCCTTTAATATTATTAGAAATGTGCTGAAAAGTTTTTAATAAAATATGTGTTAGAATATACATACATTTCATTCTAACACTATGTCTAATACCTATTTTAATAGAAGGGGAAAAACAACAATTTTCAGAAAATGCAGTGAGGTATCCAGAGAGAAATAGTAGTAAAGTCAATGCCAGGCTGACCTACACTGATCTTGGAAAATTAAGAAGGATCAGATATATAAGTTTGTAGCATTATAAAGCCCATGTCACACTGCACCAACGGATGGGAAGAGGATGTAAAACGGAGAGAAACACTTGCCATCCGTTGGTTG
>BHFT01019667.1:0-32968 GCA_004320025.1 Laticauda laticaudata
GGGAAAAACTATATAGAAAATGTAAAATAGTATAAGATATGGAATAGAACACAAAAAGGAGCATGAAATTGAGTTTTTTGTTTGTATAAAGAAGTTCAACCTAGGACCATGCTATTTTCAAAAAAGATGTTTTATTTGTATTTTGTATATGTGAAAACCCAAATAAAACTTTATTAAAAAAAATAAACACACATCCTTCACCCTTCACACATTGAATCAAACGGTGGCACAAAAGGTCATAACGTGGAGCAAAACTCGCTGAACAATTGCTTTGCTTAGCAATGGAAATTTGGGACTCTGTTTGTCGTAAATCAAGGACTACCTGTAAACCATTAATAACTGTGACCCTCTGCCATCCGTCGTTCTTTTGATTTAAACCAAGTTGATTAGTTGATATTTGGAATACCAACCAGGTCAGAAAAATGCTCCATAGGAATTCCAAGAGCTTTGCAGCTGTCCAGTCCTGGTGATGTTGTCACCCCTGATAAGGTAAACCAGATCTCAGCTAATGTGGATATGTAGCCCAAAGTTCTGGTTCTGGTGACATTTCTTTCTCAATTCCATTTTCACTGAGCAGAAGTAATAATTCTGATCAGGTACATTTATCAATGCATGCATCAACTACCCCCATGATTAATTGCTATCCCAGCTTATCTTGAAGTGTGCCAACACTTATTCCCTTACCTCTGTGGCATTCACATTCATATCATGGATCCCTGCTGGGAAAGCATTTTACAGTAATGCCCACAAGCTATCTTGAATGCTGTGCCATCAGGATTCCAGGTTGCATGTAAACATTTAAATGTGCAGCTATACACCTGAAGACTACCTTCCTGCAAAGAATCCTGTGAATCAAGAATAATAAATCACATATTTTTGAAGGCATACACAATATCACTTCCAATCTTCCTGGTGACTTGGAATTTATTAGTTTTTCTTTTTTTTCATCTTTGAAGATCAGCACGGTTGCTTTTCAGCTGTATTTGAAAATATATGAAATTGGTGAGATGAAACGCAGGAAAAATTGAATATGAGTTTGATTGATGTGTTTTACTTTGGGATGTTATTTGGTTTTGAACTGATGGTTGCTTTAGCTGTTGTAAGATCATATGGAAAGCATAAGAACCATGCTAGATCAGGTCATAGGCCTGTTTTGTTCAGTGTTTTTGTCACACAGTGGCAACTGGATATATTTGAGATGCTCACAAATCAGGATTGGAGGTCAGTTATAAGTTCTCATCACTTCTCAAAAACTATTATTTAAGACATTTTCCTTCTGAATCAGGAGAAAGTCAACAGACACCAGTATTAGTAGCTTTTGACAGCCTCATTGTCAATGAACCTATCTAGTCCCCTTTCAAAAACATTTAAATTGCTTATCATTAGCACAACTACTGGCTCAGAATTTCACAGTTGAACTATGTGCTGGGCGACAAACTATTTCCTTCTGTCGGTCATGAATCTCTCTGCATTTAGTGTTGGTGAATGACCTTGTGTTTTAACATCATGTCTGAGAGAGGTGGCTTTTTTTTCCTTAAGTGTCTTAAGTGTTGCATTACCATAACACACTTAGGAGAAAATTAGCTTTGAAAACTAATGCAGAGGGGATTTGTTTTAACCCCAAGTAGTCCAGACGCTGTTTGAGAATTATCTACTTCCAAAACAATTGAAGCATCTGAACCAGTTTCTAAGATATTAATTAGCCCCTTTCTCTTCCAAGGAACAAAGTCCTAGAGAGACTATGAGAATGGGCCCTCCCTCTATGGCAGGGATGTCAAACTCGATTTCATTGAGGCCGCATCAGGGTTGTGTTTGACCTCAGGTGGCTGGGGGCATGTGGCCATGGTGGGCCTGGCCAGCTCCACATCCATTTTTGGCCATGACAGTCTCCTGCAGCCATCTGCCAGTGAAAATGGAGCTCAAGAAGGTCACATATAACCCCCCTGGGCTCCATTTTTGCTGGCAAAGGGCTGCAGGAGACCATTGTGGCTGAAAATGGAGCCTGGGAGGGCCCTGTGCAGCCTTCCCAAGCTCCATTTTTCACTGGCAGAGGCACCGCGGGTCAGTTCTTCGCTGTTTCATTGGCTGCCCTGCAGGCCAGATCTAAGCATGTTGAGTTTGACACCCCTGCTCTATGGACTTCCTCCCCTTCCCTCATAAGCATATGGGGAGGTTGTAGATGGGAAGAAAGTCCACAGGCTTTCTCCAGAGTAACACTGAGCTTGAGCTCTCTGTAAAAATAAAAGAAAGGCTTGGTTATGAATGCAGCCACCTTGCCTCTTTAGTGTTGATCAGGAAGTCTTAGGAAATTGTTGCTTGCTTGTCTGGGTCATTCTGCTGCAGAGTTAATCATGGCCTGTCACTTGAAGACAGCCTTAGAGGAATGGGTTTGAACAAAAGCTACAGAAAAGCAACAGGATTTTTGTACAGGCTCCTGTTGTGGCCTGCCAGAGGCTGGCAGAGCTGACAGCAGAGTCAGATAGTAGTGAGGAGGTTGGGGAGGAACCTGGGCAGTCCCGGAGGTTGAGGAAAGCTCAGATGCGGGATCTGCATCAGAAGCAGAGATGAGGCCAGGGCAGGCTGGCATCATCAGCTGCCTTTGGGCTCAGACAGCAATGAGGTGGTGGAGTTACTGGAACCGATTCCCAGCCTGTGCATGCACAGAGCTGCCAAAAAGAAGGCACAATTAAGAACTCAGGGTCGACGTGGGAGTAAGGCCACAGGTGGATGATGAATGGCCCTTCCCATCAGGATTAAAAGAGAAGCAAAAGGGGATGGGGCTTTTGCAGGGAACAACTTGCTCGTTTGGTTGGTTGGTCAGTCCAGCCTCAAGAAGATATAACCCAGCCTTTCCCTGTCAGGGCTGTATAACCCAGCCCTTCCCTGTCAGCACTGAGTGTGGAATTTTACTGGGCAGTGTTCCAGGATTGATAAAGGTCTGAGCTAATTAGTATACCATTGCAAGATTGTTTGCCAAGCCATTGGCTGACTGAATGAAATAAATTCACATTAACGTAATAAAAGAGGTTTTTGCCAGGACTCAGAATTGACTTAGTGCTTTATGGGGAGGCCTAAAACAGAACAACTCCAAATGAATGCCCACAAGAGGAGAAGGGCAGAGACACAAAGCCTTCTTTGGATTGAATGGCTGTTTCTGGTATACAAGGTGCTCATTCTCCCCCTCCCCCCATCTTTCCTCTTGATGTTCAGCAGCAGTTGGTCTAGAAATAGCCCTTCCAATCATTTTTATACCACCAGCTAGCAGGAAACTCTTTGCAGGACTGCCTATAGGATTGGATTAATAATGTGCAATTAAGTTGTTGCTGATCATCTATATAGATTTTCTCCATGATGATCTGTTTCTAACCTGGTCCTTCAGGTCTTCCAATGGTGCTCTCATCTCCACCGTAATAGAGTCCATCCACCTTGCTGCTAGTCATTCTCTTCTTCTCTTTCCTTCCATCTTTCCCAAGAGCCTTCTGCTGAGAAGAAAAATGTCATCATACAGTGTATTTCATTTTGATTTAGCATACTATTTGAACACAGTTATTTTCATACGCATAGGTTAAGAAGGTTCCTTGTTAAAATTGTCCATACAGTGCCCATAATGATGCGGCCTGCAGTTGATGGGCATTGTATGCAATACAGATTAAAAAAGAACCCTATGGCGGCTGCCATTTTGACTTTCTGACCATGCACTACACCCCTTTGCCATTTTATCAGAATACTTAAAGAACTGTATATGCCTGAGAAATCAAATTCTGCTTTCATTATAAAAGAGGTATAGAATTGAAAGACATGCTTGTAGAGGCCTCTTCTAATTTTCTTGCTCTCTTTCCTTGGTGCTTCTTCTGACTTGGGCTTATAATTCAGGAGTGGGATTCAAATTTTTTAACAACCGGTTCTGTGGTGTGGTTTGGTGGTCATGTGACTGGGTGGACATGGCTTGGTGGTCATGTTATTGGCTGGGCATGACCAACTCAATGTCACTCACATCGAGGCACACATCTCCTCGCCTGGCCTCTCATGACTATGGGGATGCTGCAACAGTCCTAAGTGTGAAAAATGGTCATAAATCACTTTTTTCAGTTCCACTGTAATTTTGAATGGTCACTCCACACAAGCAAAGTACCAGCAAAGGAGGGGGGGAAAGCTCCAGAGATGTTCCAGAGACAGGAAGTCTTGTCCTGCCAAGAATGTAATAAGGGCTAACAGAGAGGCAGTTTCTGTCAGCAACACCAGAATGTGTCCTGCCTTCCTGACAGGATTAGGCCAGTAATTTCTTCTAACAACCGGTTCTCTGAACTGCTTAGAATGTTAACAACTGGTTCTAGTGAATAGGTGTGAACTGGTAGATTCCCACTCCTGCTATAGTTTCACCTGTGTGTTGCATTCAACAGGAAGCCATTGCTGATTACATTCTCTTTTGTGTTCTTTTCACTAAGAATGGCAAGACTGACCTTAGGAAGCCCATAGAGCAGGAGTCTCCAAAGTTGCCAACTTTAAGACTTGTGAACTTCAACTCCCAGAATTCCCTAGCCAGCATAGCTGCCATAGAGGAACTTTGCAGAGAGTTGTAAGCTTGACTATTGAAGCCTGGCTTGCTGAAGTCACTAAGACTTCTTGATAAGTATGCCTACACCTTGCAACTTATAACTGCTCTCGAACACAAAGACCTGTATTCAGGATCCAGTAAATACTAATAAAAGTTAAAATTGGTTATGCAGCACATTTAATGCTAATTTCAGTTGACCATATTATAACATATTTATCTTGATTGGTTATCAGTCTTTGGTCAAGAATGTAGAAAAGAGCATATGGAAGGTATTTCATTTCTCAAAGTTCATTTCTAGAGATGAAAATAAACTATAGATATGTAAAAATTGTACCAAAGGGAACATAGCCTCACAGATCAAGGATATATTTCTATGAGAAGACAAAGGAAGAAAAAATTGCTGGCAAACAGAGGGGCAATAGGCAAAGAATGTTCCTATTGTTTGTTAGTGACTAGTCCATTGTACTGTTAAACATCTGCCCCAGGTCTGAATATTGGATTTATAATGAAATGTGTGACTTCATTGCACAATTTCCAGAAAGTTATAATTATCAAGTCTCCCTTTAAGACTTTTATATTTTCTTTAGAATGAAATGTGAGGAAATGCAAAGACTGCAGCTGTTACATAAAAATGAAATGGGTTTATCTTTCGCATGCTGGTACACGCACACATAAATGCATATAAATATCAGCTATGGCTCATCCCTATGCTCATTTTGGAAATCTCATATTTAACACAAAAAAAATCCCCTCAATTATTTGGAGTGGATGACAATGATCAAGTCAATTGTTTTGATGCCCAGGTCTCTGAGGCATTTTTGGACAGATAGGAATTCATAATTTCAAAGAGTATAAAAGTTCTGAACAGTGAAGTTATTAACATCATTATTATTGTTCTTGAAGGCAAAACTAAAAATGCACATAATAAAACAGAATCAACTGTGAATGAAAGTATTTTGAAAAATACTTTAAAAAAATAATCACCAGATTTCCTAGGTGGTAATTCAGTAAGTTTTCTCACATTATGGATCTCACTTGTTTATCCTTTATCATACACCTCTGTATTCTCAATCATCTGTCACATAAATAGAAATAATATGATAATATTCATTCTCCTCAAACTGGAAATGATTTTGATTCGACACAGATAATGTACAGGCATGCCCATGTTGAAGAAATACCTGTGAGCTTAGAAATCTAAGACCTTAGCATATTTCATCAATTGTTAATCCAAAAATAGAGGGGGTAAATTGCACAAGTGGAGCAAAGTTGCAAATTTCAATAACTTTCCTGAGATAGGAGGAGAAAGGTGTAAGATGGGCAAGCCAGATGGATAGAACATCTCACAGTACCAGCAAAGAGGAAAGAGTGGCACCATAGCAATAGCACTTAGACTTCACAGTGCTTTACAGCCCTCTCTAAGCAGTTTATAGAGTCAGCATATTGCCCCCTACAATTTGGGTCCTCATATTACTAACCTCGGAAGGATGGAAGGCTGAGTCAATCTTGAGCCTGGTGAGATTTGAACTGCCAAATTGCAGGCAGCCAGCAGTCAGCAGAAGTAGCCAGCAGTACTGCACTCTAACCACTGCTCCACCTTGGCACATAAGAAAAGTTCCTTAGTTCCTTCACTAGCCATGCAAACTGGTGGCTCCCCATTCCTGCATTACAGTTTCTGACCTCTGGCAGAAAGACCAACAAACAATATGCCTAGAATTCCACACATGGAATCAGTGGGAAAAACAAGATTTGTGAATGACTTGATAGAATGACATTGAGAGAAACGTTAAAGCATTAAGGTTCTAATGCTTTTAGCCATTTGTGCTTGATAAAAACAGAAGCAGTATTAAAAAGATTTGTATGTGTGGGCTTGTTGGCATTCTCTGGCTCAGAACCTTTTCTGAGAATCTCTCCCTTGTGCCTTGCAGCTATGATCTCCTGGTAACTACATGCCTTGCATTCTTTATTGGTATTTTAGAGCAGTTAAAGGATAGAAACATTTGCTGAAAAATTTAGGTGAATTTACTTCTTTTATGTGTTGCCAGCCTTTATGGGAAATTAAAATAAAATGATTATACTTTTGAAGAGTCATGGAGGACCATTGTTATTTCTTTTCTATCTTTCAAAATTATACCATATGGAGTTTTCAAATAGCAAATAGCTATTCTTGTTGCTATTATAACTACTTTTTACTATTTGCTATGCAGGGGCATTCTCCTACATTGCTGCTTCTACCAATTGTTGTTTCAATTTGATGAAAGAGGAACTTGGAAAAATTATTTTATTTTATTTATTTATTATATCAATTTGTATTGATACCCAAAATAAAATATAAGGGGAACAGCCAAAACATAGTACAAATATAAATTGTGTCTGAGACAAATAACTCAGCTCCAACACACAGACATAGAAACAGACACAGACACACATACACACACAGAGAGAGAATAGATTTTTCTCATAAGCTGTTGCTCATTAAGCAAGTGAAAGAAAATAGATAGCTTTCTTCCTATTAATGTTGGAAAACAGTAATTTCTTCTGGACTTTGCAAGAGGCTTGCAGTGTTGGTGCTCCTCTTTCAGCTGTTACTCTGCCTTTTACTATAGTTTTGACTGCTCCAAACAAATATCAGCCATCATTTTAAAAAAAATTGAATTCCCCCAGAGCTATAGGAGCTAGATATGTTTTTCTGAGGACCCTGTGATTTTAAAAACGTCAACTTGCCTTTGGAGTGAATTTTGCTTTCAACCAAGGTATTCAAGTTCCCATCTGAAAGCAATAAATAAGAACTTTCTTGTGTACCACCAGTCTTCAGTGAACACTGTCAAAACACAAGAAGTCAAATCAAAATTGTTTCTTTTTTAAAATTATTATTTCAGTGTGGCATCTCTTCCAATTTAATCTGGGATGATGGGTATTGAACCTGGAACGTTTTGCGCACAATTTATATAGTCTGTCATTTAGCCAAGACTGTGAATAGATAATTTGTGCCAACCAATCAATAACATGCAAGCTCTTTTGAATGTTATTTCAGTCTCTCACATCATTTTTTTTTGTTCTTTCTCTCTCGCATCCTTCTACCTCATAAAGTTTTTAAGAGTGGAACAAGACAGAGACAAAGAATGTAGTCTGGAATGCACAGGTTCCCCTCAGAAGTCCTTGTGTGCATCCGATGGCAGGACTTTCTTGTCTCGATGTGAATTTCTACGGGCAAAATGCAAAGATCCTCAGCTAGACATTGCCTACAGGGGAAACTGCAAAGGTAAGGAAATTGCCAGTTATTCTGTAGACACAAGGTGACAATTTTTTTAATTGTTTTAATCTCAGAATGTCAGCTTGTTTTTTAAAAAAATCAGTACAAGATGAAATACGAGGAACAGGCAGGAAATCAATTGTATCAGTTTGGGTTTGTAAATTATGTACCACACTATAGCCCTGATGGAATGGGGCAACTCGCCATGGCCAACTCACTGTGGGGCAACTCATTGTGGAATGATTTAATAATTCTACTTAATTATTTAAAATAAATAAAACAATTATTTTAATTTTTGCTATCCACATTTCATTCTGTCCCTCCTTTTGCATCCTTTCTTTAATGATTCTATTCCATTATTTCTTTAATATTAGTGTAACTCTTGTCCTGCAGTGAGTTGTCCTGTAGTGAGTTGGCTGTGGTGAATTGTCCTGCAGCATGTTGGCCACAACAAATTTGCCGCAGTGAGTTGGCTGGGGCAAGTTAGCCATGCCAAATTGGCTATGGTGAATTGTCATAGATCTAACCATGATGTCCCAGGCTTCTCATCATGAATCACTTGCAAAATCACATCTCGCAAATGTGGCAAAATTATCTACACAAAGGAGCTGTGAACATATTAATGTTTGTTCACTACATAATAATTACCTCTTTTTTACATAGCTAAAATATGGGATGCAAAGTATCAAACATATGGGTTCCATCTATAATCAATAGCTCAAATCAATATAGCTCAAAGCAGAAATCAGCAATTTCATTCCCAAATGAAGGTTTTTTTCTGTAATGTTTATGTATAAATAAGAATCAAATTAAGAGCATTAATTCAGCATTATTTAAGAGTGCTGTATTTGCAGATCCATCTTAATTTATTGTCTACTGTTTGTAGCAAGTAGTGAAAGAAGTGGTAAAGGGCAGGGGTGGGATTCAATTTTTTTAACAACCGGTTCTGTGGGCGTGGCTTAGTTGTGGGCATGGTTTGGTGGTCATGTTATTGGCTGGGTGTGGCCAACTCAATATCACTCACATTGAGGCAAGCATCTCCTCACCTGGCCTCTCATGACTGTGGGGATGCTGCAACAGTCGTAAGTGTGAAAAATGGTCATAAGTCACTTTTTTCAGTGCCACTGTAATTTTGAATGGTCACTCCACACAAGCAAAGTACCAGCAAAGGAGGGGGGGAAAGCTCCAGAGATGTTCCAGAGACAGGAAGTCTTGTCCTGCCAAGAATGTAATAAGGGTTAACAGAGAGGCAGTTTCTGTCAGCAGCACCAGAATGTTTCCTTCCTGCCTTTCTTACAGGATTAGGCCAGTAATTTCATCTAACAACCAGTTCTCTGAACTGCTTAGAATGTTAACAGCCGGTTCTAGCGAATAGATGCAAACTGGTAGAATCCCACCCCTGGTAAAGGGCCTCTTATTTACATTATGTGCTGTTCTTAAAAATATAAATGCAAGATGAAAACAACAAATTAAAATATTCCTTCATCCATGAAATCAAAAGCTGATTCTGGACATAATCAAGAAGGAGCATTAAAACAAGTGGGACTTGAAACCAGGGAACTGTTAATGTTAACAAAAGGACCTAAAAAAGATTCAATTTGGATAGTCTGGTTCTGCAGTTATGTTTTATTCAGCCTCCCATTTAAATTAGGTAGTCTTCATTTGTTGAACACTTATTCAGTGACTGTTCAACGTTCCAGCTATCGCATCATCCCTACTGTCTCATGACTGAGATCTGATGTTTCGCAATCAGCTTGCATTTACAATGGTTGTAGCACAATCACACAATCGTCATCTATGACTTTCTCTGTCAGCTTCCCACAGGCAAAGTCAATGGGGAAACCGGCAGAGAAGGTCACAAGTCTTTCCCACTTAATAGCAGCCACTCCTGGCCCAGAAGCTCTCATGGTGCACCTCACCGGCTGACCATGCACACCGTCTCTCTGGTAGCAGCCACCCCCAGCCTCAAAATTGTTTTTATACCCTCCCTCACACATCAGCTGTGACTTCCTGCCTGCCAACCTGTTTTTAAGCCTCCTGGAGTTTGCAACTTCCTGCTAACTTTTTCCACTGACTTTGCTTGTGGGAAGCTGCAGGATGTTGTGAAGAGGTTCTTGCTTAACAACTTCCAATCCTCGCTTAACGAGAGCAACAGGGACTGCCTGAATTGGCACTGCTAAGCAATGCATTTACAGGATGTCACACTTCACAACCGCATCACTTGGAAATTCTGATCCCAATTATCATTGCTAAGCAAGGACTACCTGTAACACAAAATAGGGACTGGAGGAATAGGACATAAAAAAGTATACTGGCCTGTTTATAATGCTTGGACAGCACTGTAATATCTACTTAACTCTCCATAAAATGTGTATAAACCAAGAATAATGAGAAAGGCTAGAGTAGAAGTAACCAGAACTGAAATAGTTCTAAATAACTTATTTACATATTGGAAAAATGTTTGAAATCGTAGTACATGTTTCAATTCCTATGTACATTATTTTGTTGAGTATCTATCTTTGTATCCAGATATTCGTGATTATGCTTTGTTTCTGGTGTTAATCTGATGGATACTTTAGCATTAATAGGAGCTGAACTACTCAGGATTTTGTATTGTTTGCCCAAGGAAAAAGTTGAGAAGCTTCCCAGCTTAACTGCAAGGTTTGATTTTCAGCACAATACCATCCTTCTTTATACATAAATACCAGTGATCATAGAGGTTTACCTTTACTTACATTTTATTCAGAAAGAAAGTGAGAGAAAAAAGAGAGAAAAAGACCACACAGAGACATCTTCGAGAGACAGTTTTGTGCACTGTGCATTCCTCATCTCTTTTAGCTTCAAAAGTCCTCTAAAGCACCAAGAATTCTTTAAAGAGACATTCTGTCTCATCCTTGTTCTGGCTTAAAGAAAACATTCTATAATGCTTTCTTTGATTGTATAATTGGCTCTACCTTTGTCTATGCTCAGCAGTGATAAAAATCCTCACTGAGCTTTGTAATCCAAACTCCTGTTATTTTTTGTGATAATACAAAAAAGATCTTTTAAAACCACAAAGAAACTTTGCCCAGCCCAGTGCCCACGTTCTTAGCTGCAGTGTATTTTTGTGAGATTATAAGAGTTGAGATCCAACACCTTTGGATAACAATGAGTTAGAAAAGGTTGACTTTTGACGATAAAGAACTTTTAGGATTGCCTCATATAAAGCAATGCTGAAAGCAACACAAATAATTTAGTTGCATTGCATGTCCAATATGTGTTCAGGGACCATAGTATAAAACACTTTCTTTACCTTGCTTCTTTCCCTTTCTTTTACTCTGAACTTCTAGTGATGGGTCAAATTTTTCAGCCCTTTCTGGAGTTTGGTGGATGTGTTAAGCCCAGCACAGTTCTGACTACATGATGGAAGTGTTCTGGAGTCACACATGTATTACAGTATGTAATGTGCTCCATGAACCTACTGCATCAGGAACTGACAATGTCAAAGGAGAACTTTGCCTTTAAAATTGTCCTTTCTTCTTTCCTTTAAATCACATTAATAGTGGTCAAATTAAAATTTATCTCTTTTTTCCTGCTAAATGTCTATGTCTCAGTCATCCAGGACATGGTTATCATAATGATACTTTTTAAAAAGGGAACTGAACTTTATTTTTCCTTGAAGACATTTTGCTTCTCATTTAAGAAGCTTGTTCAGAATTCATCAAAAACATCAGAAATTCAGATCTGAAGAAGCTTTTTGAATCAGAAGCAAAATGTCTTCAAGAAAAAACAAAGTCCAGTTGCCTTTTGAAAAAGCACCTTTAGTAGTTTAGTAGTCTAGTAGTTTCCTGATAGTTGTATGGCTTCATACAACTTCATTACTGAATTCAACAATCATCTTATATGGGAAAAGTTCTTTGAATAACACTGCAAATGAATTGGTTTGGGCAACCTGTATATGGGAGCTTCCTAGCTTGTTTTCTGCACTGGACTTTGAGTACTTTCATCCTCAAATCTTGCCCTAAAAGCACTAATACTCTCTCCAATCCATTGACTCTCATGCTATTTACAGCTTCTTTGTAATTTTCCATCATCATCACCGCTTCATTTTTTGACACTTTCTTTCCCCAATCCTCAATTCTGGCTTTGTATGTATTTATTCTTAAGGCTTGGTCTTGTGCAGCCAAAATTACCACTTCTGTCTCTTTCTTCAGCTTTTCTCTTCACCTTTGTTAAATCCTGTTGTCTGCTTAACTCTTCTTCTGTTGTTGTTATGTATATTTGTGCTAAACATGTAATCCGGGCCACAAGATGGTGGCGCGCATGGTTGCAGCGGCTCAATGCTCCCGACGAGTGTTCTTCTTTTTATGTTTTTACTTCTTTTTGTTCCTGCATTTTACTCCATCCTGCAATGGACTAACGTACTGTCAAGAAGACCTGATAAGTTTAGGACAGCAACTTAAAACTGAAGACACCTATGCTTACATAGAATCCCACAATATCCCATTGGAGCTAGCAAGATCTCCGGGAGCTCCATGGATTGTTGTTGGATTAAGCAAGCATAGAAGATGGCATAGGGAGAGAAAACAGAAGTGGGGATTCAGAGCGGGCCTGCTAACTCAATTGAGGAAGAGACCGCAGAAACCCCCATTACCATGTATGTTCCTTGCAAATGCAAGATCCCTCGTAAACAAAGTGGATGAACTACAGCTGCAGACCTCCCACAATCACACAATTCATGAGTGCTGTCTGCTAATCATCACAGAATCCTGGCTGCACCCGTAAATCCCTGATGCTACGGTGGAGCTAGCGGACCGGACCTTGCACTGTCAAGATTGCAATATAACCTCCGGTAAGAGAAGGGGAGGGACCTAATTATTTATGTATGTAAAGTCTGGTGCACAAACAGCAAAATAACAAACAGCCACTGCTCACCAGATTTAGAGGCCATGACTGTTCAGTGTAGACCATTTTATCTGCCATGGGAGCTAATAGTAGTTATCATCACTGCTGTATATTTACCTCCAGATGCTAATGTTAGCATGGTGCTCAGTCACCTTCAAGACATAATTATCACGCAACAGAGAGCTCATCCTGAGGGTGTTCACATCATTGCTGTGGATTTCAACAGAGCATGCCTAAAAACTGTGTTCCCCAAACTTTACCAACATGTTAAGTGCCCAACCAGGGGAAAAAGCACACTTGATCATGTGTATTCAAATATTAAGCATGCTTATAGAACAAAACCTCTTTCCCACTGATGACAATCAGACCATTTCACCTTGCTTTTACTACCAGCCTACACTCCTCTTAGGAAGAGAACAAAACCTAGCAGTCAAACTATTAGATGCTTGCCTGAAAACACCCTCTCCCAGCTTCAGGACTGTTTTGCCCACACAGATTGGAGCATCTTCAAACAACAGGACTTTGAGTTATGCATAGAGAGTGTACTTTTCAAGATGGTCCTGTGCAGAAAATATCACTGTGGACAAACGCATATGGACCTTCCCAAACAGGAAACCCTGGATGACTAGCAAAGTCCAGACTCTGATCAGGGCCCGTGATCTGGCTTTGAAAGCAGGTGACACCTCACAGTACAACACTGCCAGAGCTGAGCTGAGAAGGGGCATCAAACATGCTAAGGAGATATATAGGAGGAAGGTTGAGGGCCACTTTACTGACAGTGACCCATGGCATATGTGGAGGGGGATACAGGCCTTGACCAACTATAAATGCCAGGGCCCAACAAACAGGGAGAGCAGTAGCACTCTGGCAGAGGAGCCAAACAGCTTTTTCACACACTATGAGACCACCAAGAACCTGGGCATACTGCCTCATGAGGACCACGACATTGCACCTCTTTCTCTTCAGGTGCATGAAGTGGGAATAATACTGAGAGCAGTAAATCCCAGGAAAGCTGCTGGGCCTGATGCAGTTGTCCTGGTGCAGTAGTTAAAGCGTGTGCTGACCAGTTGGCAGAAATACTTACAGAGTTGTTCAATCTATCTTTAACACATGCCATCATCCCACAATGCTGACTGGCTCAAGGTTGACTAAGCCTTCAATCCTTCCAAGGTGAGTAAAGAGCAGCCAAATTGTTGAGGACAATATGCTGACTCTGTAAACTGCTTAGAGAGGGCTGTATAGCACTATAAAGTGGTATATAAATCTAAGTACTATTGCTATTGCTATTGCTGCTGAACACTCTAAAACCATAAATATAATTGCAAAATACAGTGCCAAATTCACAAAATATGCCAAACAAAATCATATCATAGCTTAACACAAGTGCATGAATCAAATCATCATAGTTAAGAGCTGGTTCTCATAAGATCAGAAGAAATCAACCGAAAGCTATATTTGTGGCTTATGAAAATAAAAGCAAGTGGAAACTTTAAAAAATTATTTTCTGCTGTATAAACAAATGACAATAAATCCTTATACTTTTTAAGCATGTTATTTCTATATATTAAATTTATCAGTGAAGAGTTTGGGGTGTTTGAGATTTGACAGCTTTTGAAAAATAAAACTTTTTCTGTATTTTTGAAATCAGGATTGCACTTTTTTCCTGGCAAGGAATAGGTGTATATATATATATATATATATACTGTATATATATAAAGAAAGATGCAGGACATGCAGGAAATGAATGAAGCTTATCCTTTCTGCCAGCTGAATTATTGCTTTTCATGCAGATAAAGGATGTGTTTTTCTTTATCTTCGCCAGCGTCTGCCATGAGGCCTCAAGCCATTTTATAACCAAGGCTGTAAAACCTTCTCTGGCTGGATTTTACTGAAGCTATAAATCAAAGCTCCAGCAAGTAAGCTACCGTGTTTCTCCAACAATATGGCCTCCACCAATAGGAAGCCCCACCATGTTTTATAGGCATTCAATTTATTAAAATTGAATTAAGCCCCCCACAAATTAAAGCCCATATTAAACATGCGAAATAGGGTGGGGAATGGCGGGGGGCTTGCATTTTGGAAGTACTTGCATGCCTGGATATTGTGCTGCCTGCATTAGTGGGGCACTTCATACCGGGGAGACCTTCCGCCACCATTGCTTTTCCTTCTCCCTTGCTGCCGCGGCGTTAGAGGAACACCGTGGTGTTTGGCGCAGCCATGTGCGGCCAGTCAGGGCTCCTCCTGCAACTGGAGCTCTGAGAAGACACTTGGCTTCAGGCGCTCTTGTCGCCGTGTTCCGAGGAAGGCGCTCACCCCAGAGGAATCTTCCCTCTCTCTCTCTCTCTCTCCCCGCAAGGTCTGCACTGTGGCTGAGGAGGAGGAGGCTGCAGCCAGTTCCTTCTGCTTGCTGAGAGGGGGAAGCCGCAGGCTTTGCACAGCAAGTGAAGCGCTACTCACTCGGGCGAGATTTGGGAACGAGGAAGCATGCACACACCCGCAGCTCGCTTTCCCACCTCTGCCAGCCCGCTTGGCTCTGGCGTGGCTCTAGCAGGATAAGTGGAGGGTCCGGAGGGAGGTGCTCGCTGCCTTGGTGAGAGCTCTGCCGCCGGAAGGCTGTCCTTTTTCCTTTTTTTTCAAGAAGTAGGCAGGAAATTCTCCCCCCTCTTTCTCTTCAACAAAAAGAAGTGAGACCGGGACTTCTGGTTTGCAAGGCTTCGCGGTGGCAAAATCTGCGATTGTGCGCGGTTTCTGATGCACTCACTGCTGGAGTGCCCCCGATCCAGCTGGATTGGGGCTATAGTTACTCCATAGAGGTAACTGAAGATAGGGGAGATCCAGCAGGGGCCCGGGGGAATTGCAACCCCCCTCCTCAGCTGACTTAACTCCCTTTTCCGAAAGCGGAATGACCGCCACAAATAAGCTTTCATCCGGATAAGAATGTGCAGAGAGGAAGCTGAGAAAGTGAAAGTTTGGCTAACCAGGATAATAAGTAACATTTAAATACCCTAGAATTTAAGCTTCATTAAAGATAACATCATTCCCACGAAGATGGAAAAAAAGCCGCGCGAATGAAAGTAAAAAGGGAAAGTTTGTTTTTCTCACTCTCCTTCCTTACGGTGATAGCAAATGAATGGAGAAATTTGGAAAAACCTGTTTTGGCATCAGCAGGTAATCTTGAAAACTAAAGCCAAGGGGACAATAAAGATTTCTGAGCTTTGGGGTGGGGGGAAGAACTATTTTTTTGCTATAAGTGGGAAGGAGAGGAAAAAGAATATAAATATTAAGATTTGTTGGAGGCGGTGCTTGGAATTTATAAGAACAGAGCTAAACTGTAATAAGACTTCTAAAAGATATTATTTTAATTGGAGCTTTGTAACTGAACTATAACCCAAGGAAGAGAAAGTATAAAAAGAAGATAGTGCTAAATGAAACAGTCTGTGTATATTTGGATTGCTGTGACTTTGGGACTTTTGAATCATTATATTGAAAGACTAAAAAACATTTGGTTGTGTAAAAAAAATTTTTACAATGGCACTACTTGTTGATGAATTGAAATTGAATTTAAAAGCTAAAAGAAAAAGGAACAAGAAGGGAGGGCTCTTCTGGATCTGTTTTCCATTTTTTAGAAAATGGCAATTTCTACCTACAGAAACTACAAGAACAAGAAGACTGGGATGAAGAAGGAGCCATCTTTAATGAACAAACAACTTTATCTGGAGAAGAAAAGGGAAAGAGGGGAAAGAGAATGGAGAATTTAAGACTTAAAAAAAACAACCAAAAAAGGGAAAAATTAGGTGAAAAATCGATACAATGTCAGAAAGCAAACAGAAAAGAGGAATACAGAAGAAGGTGGAGATTAAGAGACAAGGGGGTAAAAAGGCAGGATTGGAGAAGAAAGGAAGGAAAAAGGGAAGAGAAGTTACAAAGGTTTAAAACAAGATGTAAAGAAACAGAGATTTATTTCGAGATCATGGGTAAAAAATAGATTAAAAAAAGAGATTCTTGCAAAAGTACACAAGATTGTATTTGTTGTATTTATATTTTGAAATAATGTTAGAAAATTGGATTTAATAATAGAGCTTAATTTGCTATGGATTATTGTTTTAATCTATATTATAAACTTATTACTCTTTTTTATTTTATGATATAGTATATAGCTTTAGAATGTACTCAGACGAATTCAGAAGAAAAAAGTATATATTTTAAGTGCTAAATTTAGGAGAAAGTTTTAAAGCGTCATACTTCAATCAGTGATTATAGGACAAATTTTGTGTTAATGAGAAAAGAAAATAAAAAAATGAAATAGAACAGACAAAGATATTGTGCATAATGATTTAAATTTAGAATGAAATATAATAAAAATAGAATTTAAAAGAGTGAAAAGGGAGAAGCTATATAGAAAATGTAGAAAGAGACAAGGGGGGGTAAAAAGGCAAGGATGAGAAAGAAGAGGGAGAAAAGGGAAGAGAAGTTAACAAAGGTTTTAAAACAAGATGTAAAGAAACAAGATTTATTCAGAGATAGTGAGTAAAATATTGATTAAAAAAAGAGATTCTGCAAAAGTACATAAGATTGTATTGTTGTATTTATATTTGAAAATAATATCAGAAAACTGGATTTAATAATAGAACTTAATTTGCTATTGATTATTGTTTTAATTATATTATAAACTTATTACTCTTTTATTATTTTATGATATAGTATGTAGCTTTAGAAGATACTAAGCAGAATCAGAATGAAGGTATATCATATTTTAAGTGCTAAATTTAGGGGAAAGATTTTAAAGGCGTCATATTTCAATCAGTGAATTACAGGAGAAATTGTGTTTATTGAGAAAAGATAATAGAAAATTGAAATAGAACAGACAAAAGATTGTAGGCATAAATGGTTTAAATTGAGATGAAATAAATAAAATAGAATGAAGAGAGTGAAAAGAGGGAGAAGTATATAAGAAAATGTTGATTTTCTAAGATATGAAATGGGATAAAAAGTGAGCATGAATTCGAATTATTGTCTGTACAAAAAGATGTAACCTGGGAAGCCGCTTTCCAAAAAGAAGTTTTATGTTTTTATGTTTTGTGTTTTTGTTTGTGTATGTTTGTTTATTTGAAAATCAATAAAATTAAAAAAAAACAAAAACAAAGAAGTGGAGACCTAGGCAAAGCAGCCCTCAACAATATCTGCTGCTTCAAGGAGCAATTTCCCAGAGCTTTCAAATACGTGTTTGCAAATTCTTATAAGATTTTTTTTACACAGTTTCACAAAATTATACAATTTCTTAAATTTAACCAGTGTTTATTCAGTGATAATTCCTTTTTTTTTTTTTCAATTATCGTGGGAACTTTAAGCTGTGCTGTCCCAGCCAGTCTATTGGGAATTGGATAGTTACTCAGAATTATGAGCTGTCCCCTTAACGGAATGCATCATAGTAAATGTAGTTAAAGGTATCCTGGGAAATATAATTCATGTCATGTGGCACATCTGTAATCCGATTGATCAACTCATTTGACCCTTGATGGGTTGGGGGAGTTTTCCTCACTTTTGCCCTGAATTTTCTCTAACTCATGGCAGCTGCTTTCTATCGTACGAGATGGGTTAGGAGATAACCATCTTTTACCTACAAGACAGATATACAAAGGTTTGATCATTAAAGAAGAACTTCATCACAAATGTGAGTCAGGAGGATACCTGATGAACTAATAAATGTACTTTGTTATGGACGTCTTGTTGAGTTTATCTATCTGCATATGCACAGTGTATAAATCCACCACTGTGCAGAATACAGAAAATTAGCCATCTTCTCATCTTTCAGCAGGATACTATTTACCAGGAAATACTTACTGCATTAAATGTACATCGGACAAAGGAAAGCAGAAAACAAAATCCTAGCATAAATCTGACATCAGAAAACTTGAAAATGCAGAACAATTCTGTCTGCAGGATATGGTATTCATACAGTGATCATTCTTGAAAAGGAAGCTATAAATGGAAACTCCAGCATAAAGTCACAGAAACACAACATTAAGTGGAATTTTATTACTTACAAACTCAATGGTGGATGTAGCCTGGATTCCCAGGAGAGAGGGGCTACATTCAAGAGCAGGGGTCTCCAACCTTGGCAACTTGAAGACTTGAAGACTTCAACTTCAACTCTCAAGTTTACTGGATGAGGACCTCTGTGAGTTGAAGTCCACAAGTTGCCAAGGTTGGAGACCCCTGTTCCAGAGGACCAAAGTTTAGGTTGGGGAGAAAGAGATCAAGATAGCTTATCCCTAGTTCTTGGAGTATACTTTTTAATGATGCAAGTAGTTGCTTTAGTTTGGCAATATTGCTGTCGATAGGAAAGGAACAATAAAGGAAAGTAGTTAGAAGTAACTATGCAGCATGTTTTTCTTGGTTTTTGAAGCCTGATCCCGAATGAAAGAATGGGTAAATTAGTTTACCAGTGAAAAGATACTTGCATGTTATCCCAGTCTTCTGGTTTAAGAATTACAGGTGCTGATGTTCAACACATCTGAAAGACACCAAATTAGGGAAGATTGGTCAAGACCACTTTTCAGTAGTCCCTTGAAATACCAACATAAGAATATTAAGAGTTTTTTAAAATCTGATTTAGCTGCTTATCATGTTTACCAATACACTCATAGATAAGTGCAAACTTAAATAATTTTTATGTACATGATGCACTGTGGGCTACAAGGGCTTATACTGCAATAAATTAATTTAAGGTGCCATTGGATTCTTTATTATTACCCTTCAGAAATTGTAATGCTGTTTTCAATCAGATTGCTTTGAGACAGCTGCAGGCATACAGCTGAACTGTGGTTGTTCCCACAACATCCAAAATGGAGGAACACTCATTCCTAGTGGCTACTTGTTCAATTACCTGTTTAAGCAAGCAAGCAAAAAGCATCAACAGTCCCTCACCTGTCCTATTAGGCCATTGCCTTGAGCAACAATACCTGAAACAAATGACAGCTATCAAAAGTGGGCAGCCCTGTAAAAGCCCAATGAAGTTAGGTGACCAAATGAAACAAGCATCAGTATGTTGTGTCAGTCCGGGTTCTCATTCTAGGCAGAATGGGGATAGGATGATTATTTTCTTGGTCTGAAACAGGAAAATGTTCCAAGATTTTCCTAGGTACAGCATCCAGTTATCTTGCCCTCTCTTGATATGGGTTGAGCAGACAAGGACAGGCTGATAGATGACAACTGGCAGCACGATGCTGAACAGCTTCTTACTTTGATGGAATCTGTTGTTATTTGACTTAGGAAAGTGACCAGTTCTTGAAATGCTAGCCTCTTTTAAAAAATAAACTCACATCCAGTTTCTACTCTACAATTGCTGTAGTTCAGCATTTCTCTTGTGTTCAATTTCACAGTGACTATCTCTCCCATCTGCCCAGATCTCTATTTTGTTTTTGTTCTAATTTTGTCAGAGAAATTGGCTCAGGTCCTTTAACATTAAAGGTATTCTAATGACCTTGTTTTGCCCTGCATGTTATGCTCCACCTAATAAAGGTAGTTAGCAGATTCTACAAATGAAATGCACTCAACTCTCTTGTCTTTCAAAGAAAAGTCTGTCTGGTTTGGGGATTTCAAGAGGTTTTCCCAAGTACCTTTTTGGTAAAAAGAATTGAAAAAAATATTGTATAAAACATGGCAGCAGCAAATATGGTAGGTAATATAGAATTTAGTTATTTTTTTCTGAGCTTTCTGTCCTTTTCTTCTCAAGTTGAAAGCTGTAGAGATAGTATTCATAAAAATGGAGGGTTAATTATTCAACTCAGTGTTTAACTTCTTGAGAACTCATTTTGGCTGGGGGAAAATAGAGCTAGACTGATTCATATATTGAAAGTAAGGTTCTACTTCGTATCATGCAGGATTTAAATTCAATTGAATGCAATGGGATACAGTATACTTCCAAGCAAATGCACATGGTGAACCTTCTAACATGGCATGTATTCCAGACTATGAACTTAATACTGCTTAGATAAATCAGAAGACCTACATTGTATGGTCTAAACTTCACGGAAAGCTTTTCTTTGACTTGGATAGCAAAGTTCCTGTATTTCTAGCTATAATGAGGGATTACCTGTATCTTTATAACAAAAGAAATTCTGCATGTTGGGGAAATCTCTTGTTGTGATAGTAGGCCTACTAAAATGAATCTATGCTAGGAGAACATATAAATTTTGTCTACATGCTATATACTGATTCTACAAGACTAAAAGGAGAGGACTGAGGGGATAGGAACATAAAGTTTCTGCTTATGAAAACAATTTTCAAGCTATTGCTTGAAGAAAACACAAGCAGGCCCAAGATAACTTGCTTAAACTAGCTAATATGAAAAGGAGGCCATCAGCTCATTGGGCAGCTAGTCTTCCTTCCTAGATCTATTTACTCTCCTTAGCTCTTTAAACAAAACCTGCAAAATCTACAGTGTCAGTCTCCTCCTCTGCTTGTCTTAGGGATTGTTGCATAAAATGAATATGGTACTAAAGTCTAGGGGCATCAAACTGTGTGTTTTCCTGTTACTTTGACTAAAGATTTGGAAAAAGTTAGACATTTTGACAGCTTGTAATATTGCTAATACAGTTTAGCCAAGAATTGTCTTGGTTTATTCACTCTTGTTTCCTATCTTTTGAGATGGTGGCTCAGCCTTTTCCAGCAGATGTTTCATGCTGCAGGAACTACGTCTGTTTGGGATTTAAAATACATTAAGCTAGAGCAGGTTTTCCTTGGGACTAGAACAGGTCTTGGGGGAGGGGGGAATCTTAGTATTCCTGGGATATGAAACTTTCTAAACTTTGAGAAATAATGTGCTTCTCCCATTCTGGAGAAAAGGCACATCGATAGGTTTTGCATCTTAATGCTGTATGTCTGCATAAAAGCTTTCTAGTTTTGGATTTGCTCTTGAGAAAGAACATGGGACTGAAATATATGGGCTTCTCAATTTCCAAAAAAACGGTTGGCTTTTATTTAATCTGCAATGCCTTATTGTTATAGGGTTTATCGTCTTTAGCTTGTGTTATTGTTTAGCCAGCAAAGACTTCAGGGGGAATAATTGGGGAAAAATGACTGTCCTGTCAATTGCCATAGCATTGCCCCTTTGTTCAACCATTAGGCAAGCACACATGAAGAACATCAGAAGCACAAGACTAAGAGAGGGGAGACAGTTGTAGAGCACATCACCAAGCACCCCCTGCAGAACAGGTATTAGCAATAAAATGGTGTACACCATTTTATTTTGTTATGTCCACTATCCAGTTCTTGGGTTTCAATATTCTTTTTTCGTACTTGCCATTTCTTTTATGAACTATAAGTGTCTAGAACACATACATTTAAATGTTGCTAAAGGAAGCATTTAAGTATACTAAAACGGATATACTGTATATATTTTCAAGAAATGTCTGGTGGTTTGTCCTCAAAAAGCAGTTAAGAAACTTCTGTACATTTGCAGATTTTATAGATACCACAGAAGAAAATACTCTCAGCTTCCAGATATATTAACTGTCTTCAGTCTTTTTTGTCTTATGAGCAGGAATCACATTCTCCAAATAATATATTTGTTCATTATCAAATGCTTAAGATACTCCCATTTTTATATTTCTTTATTGTACAAACAAAGGAGAAAGAGAGAAAAGCCTAATCTTTTTTCAGGTATTTTAAACTGAAAAATTAATATATATTGGCTACAAATATCAGTTCTGATACACTTAGACCTAGTTGAGCATGGAGCACTTATCAGTTCCCCCCAAAAAGCATTAAGAAGCATGAGGGTAATTTGACTTGGCTTTCAAAGAGCATTTTCCATTACCTTCACTGTACCTTCCTTTAATTCATAGGTGGGCCTTGTGGTTCTTCAAAAATGACAAGAGCAAAACTTGGCAAGATAACTTGCGGCTTGTTACCAAGTTTGATACTGTGGAAGACTTCTGGGCGTGAGTGTATCCTTATCTTCTTCTGCGCATGATAATATTTCAGTCATACAATCCTGAAGAAGTAATATGATTATAGGTTATGTCATTCAGCATGTGGATCAAACCGCAATATTGATCAGAAAGAAAAAAAAACCAGAGGATTCTGGAGAACTGTATAAATTATTAATACTGCAAATGCTACCTTGCTATATTTTTTCCCCACTGTCAACAAATACAGGCACTTGTTAAAATATTGTTTACTGATATAGAGAAAGGTCTCCCTTATTCCAGTGCCTTGGGGTATCTATAGCTTTCTTAGTAACTCAGTGGATACAAAGGTTTTCCTAAACGAATCAGTTATGGAAAGCAGTTCTTTCCTACATGGCATTTAGATCAATACAGGTAACCCTAGATTTATGACCATAATGGAGCCCAACATTTCTGTTGCTAAGTGAGACATTTGTTAAGCGAATTGTTGCCCCATTTCACAACCTTTCTTGTCTCAGTTGTTAAGTGAATCACTGTAGTCGATAAGTTAGACATCCGGTTGTTAAGTAAATCTGGCTTCCCCATTGACTTTGCTCATCAGGGGGTCGCAAAAAGGAGTGTGAAAAACTGTCACAAGTCACTTTTTTCAGTGACATTGTAATTTTGAACGGTCGCTAAACGAACTGTTGTAAGCCAAGGACCACCTGTATTACTTTCCTGTTAAAGAATTATTGAGGTGCACTGCATTTGAGACACAGACTGGATCTTTATTTTCAAGAGAATAACTATCTGAACCTACAGTACTGTACAAAAAACAGTCCCATACCATGTATCTCCCATGTGAACTGCAGTCTACAAAATTTGATGCCAGCTCCAATAGCTCCCTTCTTGTAAATTGCTCCATACTTTGCAACACAGGAACTCAGTGAAGCAACAAGTGGTCTTTTAGCTAATGAATAGCAGGGTGTTGTTGTTTAATGACATTCATCCAGTTTCCTATCCCAAGCTTCTAATTGTCCTGGAGCAATAAAAATATTGTACCTCCCCTACTTCACATAAAAAGCAAAAATATGTTGCCTTTTCCACCCTTGCCTCCAGAACATCATCCATGAATTTGCCGCTGTTTGCAAAAAGAAATAAATAAAATAAAATAAAAATCTGAGCAGTTACTAAAAAAAGAAATCATTGGGATGTTACTATTCTTCTAATGCAGCAGGGGTGTCAAACTCACGCCATCATGGCATCGTCACGTGACCTACTGGGACTTCTCTCCCCCTTTGCTAAACCAGGTAGGGCCGGGGCCAACATGTGACACATGTGGCCTGCAGGCCGTGAGTTTGATACCCCTGTTATTATGCATTTTAAGCAACTGCTAAAAGTATAGCTGATTGTAATCTCACAATCAGGTGCTTTCCCCAGTAGCTGTAGCTGTATTTACATGTAGCTATATTAGAGGAGAAAGGGAAGATATGTTCTAAGGACTACCTGCAAACAGGCACTAGGAACAGGGTGTTGAAGGTTGTTAGTGATGAGGAAAAGGAGAGATGGTCCTGGAGCAGCAAATCACCATCACTTCGCACACAAGAGAAAGAAAAACTGCTAGCCTCCCCGTGGAAAGGAAAAAAAGGAACAGTCTTGCTATCTACTGTGGAAGAAAGGGAGCAGATGAATCAATTTTTCCTCCATTTCACCATGGCTTCTTTTGCCTGAGAGGAATCTGCAGACTCAAAATACAGTAGCCTGCATTGATCCTGTCTGAATATTAAAGTGGAATCAGAAGGATAGTGTGTATTAGTTTGATCATATGCACATACCCTCCCAATTCAGGGCAATTGCTGTGACATCAGTGAAGTCACTGAGTCATTTCTCCCCTTTCAGGACCTGTAAAAAATTTTTAAGTCACCTAAAACATCTACAAACAGAGTGAGCCAATAAGAAAACTGTTCACCATAACAGCGTTATTGGAAAAAAAAAATCCTGCCTTCCTTCTCACTGGTTCATTCCATAGAAAATATTCTAGGCACCAAATTCTTTATCCTTATTCAACTATTCCTTAAATAATTATGAAGGTAAAATGGATAGCACTGACATTAATGCTTGGAAAATGAATTGTATCTCCTTGCTAAAAATGCCACCTGAAATATGTAAAATGCAGCTAGGCCAGATGTATGCTGTAGGAAGTTAATAGTGCTTTCCTGTGATATGGACCTGGTTTTCGTGAAAAAATTTCTGGGTTGGAGTTTTGGTGATACCTATGCAATTTACTTTGATTTCTTATTGAAATAAAGCCAATCAGTTATATTGCTAACCTCTCTCTCCTGTTCTTGAAATTGCAGACTATATAGCCATATCCAACTCGCTAGCAAACTGACTTCTGGCTGTGACTACTCTCTTTTCAAAGTAAGTTCTTTTCCAGATCTTAAATCCGAACAACTTGACCCTAAACCCATTGAATTGTTACATGAGGATTTCTTATATGAAGGTAAATAGAGAGTCTAAACTTTGGATCTCTTTATTATGAAGCTTTAACTCTCTCAACTTGTCCATTGTCCCAATACAGAACTTGTATCTGCAATAATTATGTTGGCTGGGAAGTCAGCATATTTGGAAATTAGGGAATAATGATTTAATTTTCCGCCTTGCTTTCTGGCACAAAACCAGTGCTTCCCAACACTGGGAATACATAGTGAGAATACATAATGAGAATGTGTATGACTCATATGTATGACTCATATGAGGTCAAATCAGCTCCATTAGGTAGGCCAGACCAAGAAATCAATGGCAAGGATCCTAAAATTACTTTAATTGAGACTGGCTGACTTTGTTGTCCCTCTTCTTCTCCTTATAGTTCAGTAAATTAGGATGGTGCCTGTCTGAATTTCTTCTAAACGTTATGTGGACATTCTGGACTTAAAACATGTTTTATCTTTTGTTGCTTTGGCAACAGAACTTGAATATCTTCATTAAGGTCATCTTCCTTATTCTGTACATGGCAAGCAATTATTGTCTTTGACATTTTTCTACCCAGGATGGAATTGAACCCATGTGGGAAGATAACTGGAATAAGCATGGTGGTCGTTGGCTAATCACACTGGCTAAACAGCAGCGGCGTACAGAACTTGACCGTTTCTGGTTAGAGACTGTAAGTAAGCAGAATTCAGTTTATATTTTTCCCTCTGCTCCATTAATTTCTCAAACTGGGTGGTTCTTGGATTGTGGCCATATTTCCGTAATAGATCCAAAAGCTCATCTCTGTCTCTCTTTAGTAGCTAGGGCTACTTACATAATTGTTCAGTTTCAATAATTCCTTCCACAAATGAGACCACACCAGCTTATTCTGAGATGGGAAATATGCCCTCAGACTAATTTTAAAGGTGTTTGAAAACCATCAGTTTAGACATCTGGTGTGCTTCCCTTCCCCGTCTTTTCGAACAGCTTATTGGACAGAAGCAGAAAAACATATTGGAAAAGAGAGAAAAGATGTTAAAGAGAGGTTGTATAACCCTGAACACAGTAGGGCTACCAGATATGGGTTGCACAAATCCAGAGCTTCAGAGGCAACTAAGAGAACTAACTAACTACATATAGAAAACTCTATTTATTTTTGTTAATGTTATGTGGGTCACTTGAATTTTTGCAGCCCAAGAATGCAGACACATTTTTGATTTAAGTTTTTTTTACTTATTAGGTTCCCAGTGTGTAGAAAAGATTAGTCCTTAATTTATATCTCAAGATTCTATTTTTTCCCCCATATCAATATTAAACTCTTTGGGGCAGAAAAAAACTTGGTACATCAGACAAATGCTGACATCTGGTTCCCTGTATATTTCATTTGGATTTTCTTGCTGTCCCCTTTTGTAGTTGCTGTGCCTGATTGGAGAGATGTTCTGCGACTACAGTGATGATGTCTGTGGAGCAGTTATCAATATTCGTGCCAAAGGAGACAAAATTGCCATTTGGACCCGGGAGGCAGAGAACCGGGATGGAGTAATTCATATTGGGTGAGTGTCACCTTCAGGGGCCCCTCCCAGACTGAGATATGGTGAGAGAGCTGGCCTTTTCAGTGGCAGGTCCCATGGGCTTTAGAAAGCCTGATACCAGGCTTCCTGCCCTTTTGGCACCTAGGAAAGGCAGATTAATTTTCCTTGGCACACCCTCACTCTTTCTCTCAATTTATATGGCTCAAATATATAACTCTGGGCAGCTAATGTTTTTTAAAACATAAATCACACAACTGTAAAAAAAAACACATAATCAGCTGAGATTAAAAAAGCAAACAAACAACACAGCAATATGACGTGTTAGAATGTTGTCATGAGTGGCAACTTGTTGCTTTTACTTTTTCTTCACATTTTAATGTATCTTATGGATTTCACTTTGTATTTTCTATTTTACAAAATGTATTAGTGTATGTTTTTATTGGTTTTTCCTTTTTTATTGCAATTATTTTATTGTAAATGGCTCTAGATTTCTTAAATGGGATTTCTTTAAAAGAATCATAAGAAATGTGTGAAGTAAAAACCAATGGGGATTGATATCTTTCATGGCACTCACACAAAATTACTTTGTTCTTGCTTTCCAGGCGTGTGTATAAGGAACATCTGGGCCTCTCTTCAAAAGTGGTAATTGGTTATCAGGCTCATGCAGACACAGCTACCAAGAGTGGCTCCCTTATGAAGAGCAGATTTATTGTATGAGCTCACTGGGCTTGATGGCTGAAGATGAGCTACATGAAGATTTAGTATGTCTCTGCTCTTCCCATTAAAATGTTGTAACCAAGCATTTTGAATTTTTGATTGGAGTTCTATGGAAAGTATTTGTACTGGGAGCAAAATGGTTCCTGTTACCCTCAGTTTTAAGTCATGCTTAAGCCATTAAACTAAAAGAGTGTCACTTAAAGCAGAATGTGCTTCCTGTATCTGGTTCTGTGATCAGAAAAGACTTAGTCTTCGACAATGTGGTCAAAAGGATTGAGAACTACTTGGTACCAAGGCAGCAGAATAGTTTGCCAAGAAACAGAACTTGCCTCTTTGCTTCTAATCTGTTCCCTAAAACTAGACTTCCTTCCAATTTTACATGGCCTCAAGGTGAGGTCCTACATAGAAAAAAAATACTTTATTTTCAATAAAAAGATGTAATGTTTTGCTATTTCCAAAAGAAGTGTATTTTGTGAAAAAGTGGTTCAATCATGCAATTTTTTTCTTATTGAAGATCCATGTACTGGGCTTAAAGGAACTCAGCCTTACAGAACCAGTTCTTAAGTAGGGAGTTTGGGTTGCACATAAGCGTACTCTGGTCTTGTTAACTTCAGCCACCAGTGTTTAAACTCTTACTGTCAGATACTGAATGAGCTGGGTGCAAGAGCCATTGCACTGAAAGAGGCAATGATAGCACTCTACCCTGAAACAGCTTGTGTAGCCGTGAAGAATGTTATGCAGCTGACTTGAAGGGCAATGAGTTTACTTTCTACGATTAGCCTCTGCAATCGAGAAGACACCAGGTTTATGCTGGGCAATTCAACACTGCTATTCATTAACTGCTATAAATAATGCAAGCAACAGGATGTGCCCTGGCACTGCCTACACAAATATGGCCATCAGCAGTGAAACAATTCTATAGGATGCACACATGTGCATATAAATGTACATCTGTAGGGGTGGACTGATAATTGATGCATTCCAGACCTTATATGTTCTCACTTAAGTTATGAAGAACAGACTGAAATCAAATCTACTTTTATCTTTTCTAGATCAGCCATCAACAGCACTGTTACTCCCTTTGGTGTGGAATCTAACTTAATCTATATGTGCTACCCACCTCATATTTGGAGACAAAGTAACTTTCAAGACACAGTACAAGTTCCAAATGCTTCAGATGCAGCTAAAATTGATACCAACCACTCTCTCCAGATAAAAGCCCATTCTTTGTTATTCTTTTACTAACACAAATGAAAACCAGAGCATTTACAGCTTATAACAGATGGGATTTTCCCCTCAGATCTTTTGGGCCCTGACTCATGCAACTTGGATAATGGATTTTAATGATTAACAAGAACATCAATGATTGTACATCTTTCATTTTAAAAAAAATTGCTTAAAATATTGATGTGGGAACTGCCTGATTGGATGAGGTTATATCGGGGTTAATTCTAAAAACAAAAAAATACATTCTATGTGGAGAACGCCCACTGCAGCTTTAATCCCTATGCTCAGAATTTGGTACATAACGTTTATATCGGTTGCTAATGGATAACACTATTACTCAGATAAGATATGTAGGTGGGAAGCGTTTTTAAATGAGTACATTCCTGTTTCATATTAAACAATACTTGTGCTAACATAATAGAGGAAGAAAGAGGAAAAGTGAATTATTAATAAATGATAAGTGGCAAAGAAGTGGCAAAATAGGGCCTTAAATGATTTGTCTACTAAAATAGCTGTCAGGAGGAAAAGTCACTTAGGAACTGGGTAGTTAAACTGACAGGAAGAATATAGTAAGGATGGGGGAAACCTTTTTGTGGAACACAGGAAGTAGCTAAAGTTACTATCATAAGAAAGATGTGAAGCAGTAGTGTGTTTCAATATAATGTAGTGATAGTCCATCATTAATCATCTTAGGGAGGCTACGTGAATTATGTTTTATCCTTTCTTTGAACATCTCTCCCCACTTTCTTATTCAAAGGCAATGATATTCATGTGATTATGGAACACACACAAAAGATATAGAGTTGGAAGGGATCTTGGAGGTCTTCTAGTCCAACCCCTGCCCAAGTAGGTGAGCTATACCATTCCAGAGAAATGGCCGCCCAATCTCTTATAAACTTCCAGTGATGGAACACCCACAACTTTTGAAGGCAAACCACCAATTGTCAGAAAATTTATCCTAGGTTGGTTCTCTCTTTGATATGTTTCCATCTGTTGCTTTGTGTCTTGATTCAGGTGCTTTGGAAAATAGATTGACCCCCTCTTCTTTATGACAGCCCTTCAAATATTGGAAGACTACTATCATGTCACCCCTAGTCCTTCTCTTTGTTAGACATCCCCAGATCCTGCAACCATCCATCATAAGTTTTAGCCTCCAGACACCTAATGATCTTCTTTCCTCTTCTTTGCACTCTTTCTAGAGACCCAATATCTTTTTCGTACTATGGTGACCAGAACTGGACATAGTATGGCAAGTCTCATGTTACCTTGGAAACCTCAAAAAAAGCGACTTAGGACCTGTCCTTGAAGTTATGATATCTCATTTGTGGTTGCATTACCGCAGTTTGGGCTTGTGGCAATTGGCTTGCACTTATGATGGTTGCAGTACCTTGTGCTGATGTGATCTGATTTGCAATCTTCCCAGCCAGCTCCCACATCCAAAGTCAATTGGGGAAGCTTAATTGGATTAACTTAGTGACAGTGTGATTTGCGTAATGACCTCACTAAAAAGGGTCATAAAACCAGGTCCAGTCTGTGATGATTCATTTATTAATTTGATTGATCACCAAATTCTGGTCCCAATTGTGGTTGTATGTTTTGACTATTTGATTATTTTTCTTAGACTTATTGAATGTCTTTTTTTTCCAGGAGATTAAAACAGTAACATCACTTCTATTATTACCCCACAACTCTTTTGATAGGCCAAGAAAATGTTTGCCCTAAGTCACTCAGTAAGCCTCCATGGCTCAAGTGGTTTCAGTATCTAACTGAAATTGGAGTCCCCCCCCCATTACCTAAACTAATATTAATTCCTGTTTATTAATGTAAAGTTCTCTAGATTTTTTTTAAATGGAGACCATACGACGCATCTTCATCAGTTGGTCTTAGATGTCATGAAATGTTTGCTCTATTCTGCTCTCCACAAGTTTGTGGAGAGAAGCTTGTGGCCATTTTCCCTTTCGTATTTGTCTAAAGGGGTGCAGCTTTCTGTGTATATAGTGTGCATTTTTGCACAGAGCTCCCCAGGTGGGAGAGATCTCTGGGACAGCAGAAGGTTGACTGGAATTTTTTTTGTGACTAAAAGGAGCTACTTTTTTTTCTGAGAGAGCAACATATGATGGTGGGAAGCAGAAAAGCCTATTGTAGTCTAACTGTAATATGTATACCTTCCCCTACATCCCCTTCCTTTGGGGAGGGGCGACCCTAACTTTTAAAGATGTGTTTAATTTATTTAAAGAATTAAATGTGTCACCCTTCTCGCCACAAGGCATATATATATATATATATATATATATATAGTTTTTTTAAGCTTTCGCGGGTACTTACATTGTGCTGTTTAGCTTCCTTCGGGTATTATCCCACGTCATTGTAGTTCTGTTAAAGTTGTAGCAACGTTTCAGCAGAATCTCATCTGCCATCATCAGGCTTCTGTATGGATTGGGTCTCACAGCTCCTGGTTCAAATTCGAGGAGGCTGGTCTATTCTGATTGGCTAGGAGTCTAGGTCTGTGTTCACTGGACTTGGAGTTTGATTGATTGGTGTTTCTGGTTTCTTCTGTCTGTTTTGTGGCTTTGATTGGCTGGCAACACTCTGTTCTGTGTTGGAGGCTTTCAGTGCAGCTTGGCTTCGTGTGAAAGGACAGCTGCTATCCATTAGGAAGCTAGGTTTCACCTGGGTGCCTGGTGGGGGGGTGTTGAGTTGGAGGCATCAGAGGGAGTCTGTTTGTGCTCAGGTGTTTGCCTGGTTTGTGGTGTGGAGATCTTTCTGTTTGAGAGTGCAGGCTTCCAAATGATTGACAGTCTGCTGGAATCATCTCTTCTATTCATGCTGTCAGGCCTTTTTTCAATCTCTATGGCTTCTCTGATGATTCTGTGGTTGGGGTTTCTATAGTGGCTAGGGTTTTGGTGCCATTGAAGTTGATGTTGTGACCTGTGGTTTTCATGTGTTGGACTAGTGAGGAGCCAAGCTGCACTGAAACCTCCAACACCGGAACACAGTGTTGCCAGCATCAAAGCCACAAAACAGACAGAAGAAACCAGAAACACCAATCAATCAAACTCCAAGTCCAGTGAACACAGACTCAGACTCTTAGCCAATCAGAATAGACCACCCTCGAATTTGAAACCAGAGCTGTGAGACACACATCCAACAGAAGCCTGATGATGGCAGATGAGATTCTGCTGAAACGTTGCTACAACTTTAACAGCACTACAATGACGTGGGATAATACCCGAAGGAAGCTGAACAGCACAAATGTAAGTACCCGCGAGAGCTTAAAAAAACAAATATATATATTATATGGATCTCTGGTATTCATCTAGCAACGTTTCGATGAAGTCTCATTCATCATCTTCAGGCTTGTTTCTTCAGCTCTGTGCTTCTCAGAGTAACCTCAGAAAACATATATATATATATCTCCACGTACAGGCATGTATGTATAAAACTGCAATCAAATACAAGTCATAACTAAGACGAGGAGGAAGGGAGCATTGACTGCAAAGAAACGTAATTTCTTTCCGTTCGCATTATGTCTTGGAAGGAAGCGTTTCTATTCCGGGCCTCAGCAGACATTCGAGCATCAGGCGAGAGGATCCCGCAGGCTCCCGAGGGCCCGTCCGGTAACACGGTTTCCGAGAAAGAGCGCGGAGGCACCACGGGCTCTGCCGAAGTCCGCCATAGGCCGACGGCCAGATCAGAGAGACGGAGGAGCCGTGCCCGCGCCCGCCGCTGCAGCAGCTCTCCCTCAGTTCCGGCAGGGGGCGGGCGAGACGAGGCGGTCCCGCGGCGGCGCTGGGCCTCGGCTGAGGGGCGGCGTGGGGCGGTGAGCTCAGGCCCCGCGCTCGCCATGCCAGGGAAAGCCCAGCACTTCCAGGCTCCTCAGGTCAGCTGCTGCGCCAAATACCTGCTCTTCGCCTCCAATGTGCTCTTCTGGGTGGGTGAGCGCCAGCAAGCGAGCGAGTCGCGTCCCGCGGAACCGGGCGGGAGGGCGCCTGCACCGCTTCTCCCTGGGCTGAGGGGGGAGGAGGCCGCCGTTTGACCACCTCCGCGGCGTTTGCAGCGAAGTGCGGGGCCTGGCGGCGGCCGCTGGTTCCCTGGGCAGAGAGGAGGGGAAGCTCCCCTTCGCCGAGCTGCGAAATCCTTTGCAAAGGCTCGCCGCGTCCGGATGGTCCCGCGCCGCCTTGGGCGGGACGGATTCGGCGCTCGAAAGTTTTTCGGCAAGGACGTCCTTGGTTCCCACCAAGCATCTCGCGGTGCCCGGGTCGGTCCCGGGGAAGACCGGCCGCTGTCTTGCTGCCAGTCTGAGGCTTGCTCCTGCTTCCATTTCCCGGCGGTTTCCAGCAGAAGCAGGAAAGATTGTCCTAAAATCAAACATGTCACCCTTTGCCTGTCTCTTTCTGACACAGCAGCATTTTCTCCTCTGGGGGGGGGGGGGGGGTTAAAA